>CALYLW010001519.1:0-188610 GCA_944989445.1 Ampullaceana balthica | reverse complement strand
TATAAGACATCCAACAATAGTTGTTAGATATAAGACATCCAACTATGGGACCGTCCATAAATGACGTCACGCACCTAGGGAGGGAGAGGGGGGTAACATTTTTGTGACGATGCGTGACGAGGGGGAGGGAGGGAGTTGAAGAAATGTGACGTCACATCAAAAGGGTAACTTTAAATAAAACTTCCACTGTAATATATGGTCGCTTACAATTTATTTAATGACTTTTTTTTTAAACCATCAGTACTTCTCAAAGTGCCCAAGAAATGCAATATCTGCAGGCCATCAAACGCCGGTTGGCGTAAGTTATCAAGAAATGCAAAGTAAAGCTAATTATAATCCTTAAGTTTGAGAACTCACACGGGAACGTATAAAAGCGTCGTTTGATGTTGACATCAAAGTATTTGTGATGTAGCCGCAGCTCCGTTTGTTTTTCTTACGGCTGGATTCGCCGAACTTTTTTACCCGTTACCCCAAAATACAAGTTTATGTGTGCGTCCCCCCCCCAGACTCAAGGTCCTGCCCACATAACTCGGGTGGGGATTTGGGGAGCGTCATTGCTTTTTCGTTGAGTTTTAAAAGCATGATAAGTTTCTAAAAAATGATATGAATATGATTTTGTGTAGATATTTTATGTCAAAACGACACGGAATATCAATTTTTATTTTTTATTTATTGATTTCTTTTTTATTTTTTGGGGATCTATATGATACAATTATAAACGTTTTAAGCTTGATATAATTGTTCGATAGTTTTTGGGTCTAACGCCCCTGGCCATTCTAGATATAATAGTATTCATTAACTTTAATTGAATGCATCAAATTCTTGACATCGCAATTCGAGAGTAGCACAAAATGAGGTGACCAGATTGTCCGAGGGGGCAAAGCTGGACGGGGCCCCTCGGACGAGGGGGGGGGTCCCCAGGTTTCTGTAGCAAAAAATCGGGACGTCTGGTCACTTGAGCGGGACATGAAGTCTGAAATCGGGAAGTCTGGTCACCTTACGCTTCGGGATCACCGACAAGTCACGGGAAGGCAGTATCAAGGAGTAAAATGTAAATAAAACAACCCAGGAAAAACAAAGGTTTTTGACTATAAATCCCTTATATATGAGACATAACTAAAAGTATTGATTATGTTCAAACGCGACAAACATTTACAAACTGAAACCAAAATTATTGAAACCAAAGTTAATATAAGGGATTTAATTAAAAATTAGGTTTGATAATACCATAAGAGGAATTCACCTACAAAATAGAGGAGAAAGACAATTATTAGCATACGCCGACGACACTATATTCTTTTAAAAAAACAACAACTCGATCAAAAGAATTATAGAAACTTTCTAGGAATTTGGATCAGCAAGCGGATCAAAAATAAACATCAAGAAGTCGGAAATTATAGGCATAGGAAAACTCACTAAAAAGACGACTTTCCCCTTAACTTGGAAGGAAAAAAGGAACTATTAATATACGGATTAACATTTACAAACAACCCATGACAAACACACAAAGGAACATGTGATTCACTAGTAAAATTCGTCAATAAAATAATCACACGATATAAATACGCAACCAAAACAATATTCGGGAGAAGTACACTAATAAATACTTTAAAAATACCAAAATGAATTTACGTAGGGAACATTTTTAACATTCCTCAATATACTCTAAACACAATTAACCAAATAATTAGAAGATTTATTTTTAAGAACACTAAATGGAACATAAAGAAATCTACTTTAATGCAGACTAAAATAAAAGGAGGAATAAATTTACAAGATTTAGATACAATAAAAAGAAGCTATGAGAATTAAATTTTTAGGACAGGCCATTAAAGATCACAAGGAATACTCCCTAACACACTGTTACATAGGGGTCAGACTGACAAGAGTCAATAGTAACACACCACACTGCCTGGGGACGAAACTCCCATATTTTTAAAAAGTATGCTTACGCACAATAGAAAATAATGAGACGTTAGTCAATAAAACAAACAAAGAAATTTACAACCACTTGAGAGGATGAAAGAAACCCCTCATCTTGAGCGAATCAAGTGGATGCGACATTTCAATACAACCGAAATGAAAGACACCTTCAAAGGCGCCCATCACAAATCATTTCTCTTTGCAACTAGTCTTTTGCATACAGATAAATATTTCTAATTAATATGATAGTAGCATGTATATGAATTATGATCAAAGTTTTGAAACTTTTAATGCTTATTAATATTCATACAAATTTGTATTTAGGTTTCGCAGCCTTGTACAAGATAGAGAGTTGTGATGAGCGCCCTACGCTTTTATGTGCATTGGATAGGTTCAGTCATTTCAACTGTTATCATAGAACATTTTTATTTTCCTCTTTTTAGTTAACTTTCTATATGTAAATAAAAGCGTGTCCTTTTTAAGAAAAGATTTTTATTTATATTTTATTTTCTACTTTTTAGTATCAACATTTTTAGAATCAATTTTTCGACATAATCAATTCAATTTAATTTATCAAACTTCGTTGTCTATAACTTTAATGTTATAGTGGTAAAAAGATAGATTATTAATTACAAATTTATGTATTTAAAAAAAATAGTTTCCCCAACTTAAAATTGAACCAAGTAACCCCAGGTCTAAAATCCATTACGCTAACAATTCGGTCAACTAGGCTACACAATTTCCAGTTGTTCCTCTTGTATTATCATGTCAACTTAGTTTTAGTTTTGTATTACTGAGCTGTTTAACACCTGGAATGTGGTCATCGATGGCTGGTGGTGAACTCCTGTGACATTCACGTGAAAGTAAAGAATAGCAGGGATACAAATTATATATAGAGATAAACTAAAAATTGCGTTTATTTAATTACGGTACATTCGATCGATCTGAAACGTTGACACAATGCATTGTCATCTAAGATCTATCTGTGGTAAAATTGTGAGATCTCTAGGACCACCAAAAGTTGTTAAATTTTACGTTACACGATTTGACGGATGCAAATTACAACATACAAACAGTGTGACTTAAATAAAAGCGTGTAATAATAAAAAGAATGCATGTACAAGCATTGAACACAAACTTATCTTAACATTATTTATTATTGTTAATTTTGATAGTATTTAATACAATAAATGTGTTAGGGATTTGTATTTTCTATTATTTAATTGCATTCGAATCCGATTGTAAATAATTGTTGAATAACATCAATACATCCTGCACTGTTAAGGTAAAAACCATATTGTATTACAGAAATTAGTTGGTTTTTTTTAATATCAGGTGCGTATTAAAATTATATTCCCTTTCAGCGCTTTACTGCTAAGCAACGTCACTGATTTATTTAACATAAAGTTTTACTCGAGACAATATAGTGGTTCATATGAGAAGATATTACATTGTGTTGTTTCTTTTTATACAGAGTATAGCCGGGAAGTATTATAATCTTGCTAAAAATTTCACACCTCCGTGTGTTGGAAAATCCCACTTTTGAAAATGTGCTGTATGTTTGTGTGTCCGTCTGTGTGTATGTTTGTGTGTGTTGGAACACTAAAGCTTGAGTATCGTTTTAGTTAGGTGTACATAATTTCATAAACAAGAAAAAGATCCTATATATAGGTTTCTTTCACATCAGTTCCGCACTACAAATCACTGACACTAATGTATGTAATTTGGCATTGTTTTGTAAAAACCAAGTTAGCAAGATTAAATGAGAAAATTATAATTTTGTAAGACAATAAATTGTAATTTAAATTAAATGCAACATGGTATTAATAATTTGTGTTTCTAAGATGGTTTATTAAATGTTAAATTTAATTTATTCATAGACAAAAAAATTCGATGAAACAATGAAATTAAACAAACTTATATATTTAAATATATGAAAACAATGCCTTTAAATAAGCACAATAATATATATCCATGTCTTCTTCTTTCTGTTTCGATGCATCTTATTATTTCACTATAGTCCAATTACATCTACTTTTTAAGTGGCACTCCAATTGTCTTCGATTCCTAAATTTTGGTGGATTTAGGGATACAAATCAATAATTTGATATTATTCTTCTACCCGGCGGCTGAACATTCCAACCACGGACTGGACGATGGCTGGCACACGTCACAATTTGACATCTTACAAGGGTTGGAATATGCGACCACCAACGGACATGTGCTGACGAAAGTTATGGGAAAGTAAAAAAAAGTAGTTTTGGCAGAGAGAATGAAGGGCAACTTTAGGAATTACAATGAGACCACGTGACATTTCTTTTCTTGTTACATCGGATCGGCACGGTTGTTAAAGGTAGGGATGACCTTTTACCGACGCTTTTGGGGTGACTTATAAAAGTGGAACATTAGTTGATCAGGTAAAGTGGACGTAACAACAACTTGACTGATTGACGGTCGCGTAAGGGCCTCATTCATTAGTAGCTAATCTCGGGCCTTATCAGTAACGTTGAATGTGTCTTTGTGATCTGCAGGAACGTTTAAAACGAGCATTACAAACATACACACGCATCAACACCTTGATTTACCTTAGGGGCATTGGGATTTTTACACAATCTGTAATTTTCATTTAATGTTGACTGGTTGTCAGTGTGTACACTATTTTATTCAATCGTCATGTCATGGATAAATCTTTAAAAAAGACTTTTACCATATTCTTTTTTTAAATTTAAAATTGTTAATTAAATTTAACTAAATTGTTTAAGTTCCATTTAAAATAATAACAAAATACAAATAAATGAATGTTACAATGTTGCATCCACACGATCGAAACGTCCTTGAACCTCGTACCATAGTAAACAACTGAACAGAATGAGAATGAAAACGATGTCATCATTCAGGTTATTTCATGTTTTTCATATTAAATTTCGAGTCTATAAATGTTATTATTTTTGTTTCTGAATTCTTGTTTTAATTTTTTTTCTTAATGTTGATGAAGCGTTTATCATGGTAGTTTATGCGTGATAAGAATATTGCTATTTTCTTACAAATATTGTTGACACATTTTAACATTCAAATTCTTGAAAATGGATCCTCGCAAAATATATATGTATATATATATATATCAATATATATATCGCGAGTTCGCGAGACGGAAAAATGCTGATGCCGATGATACCAAGAATCATTGCCGCATTCATCGCATGGGTTCGAAAATGGAACCCTGATGAATTTATCCCTACCTCGTAGTAGAATCATTGAACAAGGGAAGAATTAAGCTAAAAATATTTCGACTGACAAAATACTCCTACATAGGGCTGTCAATATTGTTGAAATAAAACAAACCCGTAAAAACAAAGTTTTTGACTATAAATCCCTTATATATGAGACATAACTAACAGTATTGATTATTTTCAAACATTTACAGACTGAATCTGTCTTAACTCAAGTTTGCTTCATAACCCTAGGTGGGGGAGGGGTGGGTGGGAGGGGGAGAGGGGAAAAGTCTGGTCACCGATTCGCTTGACCGAGCTCAGAGTGACACGTAAAATGTAAACAAAAGCGCCCCGTCGCTTCGTTGGGTCGCCTCAATGCGTCAGCTCAAAACTTTCACGTGGCAAAAAAACAATAACAAACCGTGAATTTAAATTACATACCTCATATAAGGATAAACTAAAAATGCATTAATTTAATTACGGTACGTTCGATCGATCTGAAAATTTGATACGATGCATTGTTGGGTTAGACGGGTCCGTGTGCCAAACTTTCAGTACGATCGCATCATGGGAAGTGGGTCGTTTTTTGACTTCTGTTTTTCCGCCCGCCCAAGACAGAGAGAGAGAGAGAGACGCCGGTGAAGTTAATATAAGGGATTTAATAAAACAAACCCGTAAAAACAAAGTTTTTGACTATAAATCCCTTATATATGAGACATAACTAACAGTATTGATTATTTTCAAACATTTACAGACTGAATCTGTCTTAACTCAACTTTGCATCATAACCCTAGTGGGGGGGGAGGGGTGGGTGGGGGGAGAGGGGAAAAGTCTGGTCACCGATTCGCTTGACCGAGCTCAGAGTGACACGTAAAATGTAAACAAAAGTGCCCCTCGCTTCGTTGGGTCGCCTCAATGCGTCAGCTCAAAATTTCACGTGGCAAAAAAACAATAAACAAACCGTGAATTTAAATTACATACCTCATATAAGGATAAACTAAAAATGCATTAATTTAATTACGGTACGTTCGATCGATCTGAAAATTTGATACGATGCATTGTTGGGTTAGACGGGTCCGTGTGCCAAATTTCAGTTCGATCGCATCATGGGAAGTGGGTCGTTTTTTACTTCTGTTTTTCCGCACGCCCAAGACAGAGAGAGAGAGAGAGAGACGCCGGTGAAGTTAATATAAGGGATTTAAAAAAGCTGCCAGGGTACCCGTGAAAATTTCGAACGGTTACCCCGGTTACCCGTTCGAAATGTCACGCATAATTGTCCCCGTCATGACCGCTATACAATGCAACCTAGCCACCATCTATGCACCTCATTTTACAGAGTAGCATATGGCATGCATCCAGTAACATACTATTTATAATGCACTACTATTATTAACTGTAATGTACTAAAAACTTTTATTCAATTCCTGCTGTAAATGCATTCGTCAAACTCATGAACTAAAACTTAAGTAAAATGAACATGCAAACAAAATGTCAACAATAATGACGTAACGTTTAGTGTCATACTTTGAATGTTAATATCAAATTGGCGTCGGTAGTCGATGCTAAGGGCGGTGCTACTGAGTGGACCCACAAGCTGTGGCGCCACTGGCTGAGTTTGTGCTTTCACTGGCAGGGGCATTTGAGTGACGACGGGCCTCGTCCAAACAGATGCCCAAATTCCGATTTAGAAAAATTAAAATGTTGGCTGTTTCTGGGGAGAGGGACGGAAGCTTACGGTTGATGACAAACCCAGCAGTTGAGAATGCGCATTCGGTGGGAACTAAAGTGACTGGGATACACACATATTTTCATGCCAGGCCAGCCAGCTTCGGCTGGTGTGCACTGTTATGCCGCCAGTATTGAAAAATGTATGCACCCAGAGTGAAGGGTGTCTCCGATAGATAGATGTCCAACTCATCAATAGCTGAAAGCTTACTAGCAGCAGCACATTTTGTAAGCCGCCGAACACAGTTCAGCCAGTTCATCCTTTTGACGTCAGTTTGATTTTATTCTCAGGTTGGGGGGGTTAATTCATCAGACGTAGTAATTTCCGGCGACAGCAGCATGACGTCATTCATTTCCATCCTAACAGCCTAGTACGATTCTTTGCCCTGCTCCACTTCAAAAAATTTCATGAGCTTGTAGCGAGGGTCAAGCACAGCAGCCTTCGATGTGTTTACATAGCATAACCAGTCGGATAGTAACGTCGTTTCAGTTCTTTAACAATAACTTGACGGCTCTTTAGTAGCTGCAGGCTCGTCAGCAACCTGCACTTCAATGTTTTTCATGATAATAAACAGATGCGGGAAGACCGAGGACAGAGATGGGTAGCTCTGTCTTGACGACAAGGCAGTGACACGCTTCAGTGGTTTAAGAACTGTAATCAGAGCTTCTGCAAGACACCAGTTTCCATCGGTCATCGATGAGGCATGATTTCGTGCGGTAACTGTTGTATCAGACAGCACGGCCCCAATTTGCCCACCGCAGCTTCACCAGCCTCTCCAGCATATCTAGTGACAAGTTCCATCGAGTAGGACAGTCAACAATTACTTCCAGGATCTTGCAATTTTCTTCGCCAACTTTCTGCCCAGCGGATTGATTAGCATCCACCTAAACCATCTCACCCCCCTCCACCCAGTGCAGCTTGTTTTCTGTGCAATGTCTCAGTGGTCACGGCACTGCGCTTGAAATGGACAGCCAAGCGGCGGGCGGCACCCAACATTTTGTCGATGGCCTTCACGCTAAGACCGGCTTTGATGGCTAACTGCTGCAGTGATGTGTGTGTGTGTGTGTAAAGCAACGGTTATCTGGCCATGAATCCAACATATTAATTGCCAAATTTATATTGGATACATTATCATCAACACTCACTGCTATTGTCTCATCTCAGATGCCCCACAGTAGCTACATCGGCCAGGCGAATGCTGATATTTTCTCAGGTGTGCCTCTCCCCCACCTCTCTCGTTTGCATAACAGCCGACGCCAGTCAGTGGTCAGCCAGTGTACGTCATACACATTAATGAAATATTTATGAAATGACGTCCACATATCTGTGCTGAACGCAACAAAATTCGCCCTTGACAGTTCAGTCTTCATGTGCATTACCCCACTGCAATATATCTCCTTTATCTGCGCAGTTGTTGTCGCACGAGACTTAATGACATATTGTGGCTCCAAGCATTTCTGCAATTCTCAAATTTTCCTTTGATAAATTGTTTCGCGAGCCGCAATGTAAAAACAAAAAAGCCGCATGGACGCCGAAGCTTAGCCTCCGTTAATAAAGACATTGAATTCACATTTACACGGGTACCCGGGCGGAACTTTACTACCCGGGTAATCACATGGCAACGGGTACCCGTTGACAGGCCTACTAGGGACGATAGCGTTTTTAAATCCACGAGTATATCTGGGTTAAAAGATACCAAGCAATTCATTTGCATAGTATCCCTCATTAAAGGGAACGAAGAAAAGTAGCGTCCTACTTTAATATTTAGAATACAGATCAAGAAGTCCACGGTGTAAATGACTAAACATCAGAATATCTTTAACAGTAAATAATATGTAAATCGTAGTTTCCATAATTTTAAATGAATGCAATTTTGAAAGTAAATATACATTTTTTAAATATAAATGTCTGTATATAAATTTAATGTACATAAATATGCTATTTTAGTTATACAAATCATTATAAGTATGTACCAGAGACATACTTTTTTAAAAATAAATTGTGATAAAATCATAAACATATAATAAGATCGTCTCATTAATCTTGCTATCTAAGTTGAAGTATGCACAATGTCATTAATTATTGAATACCGGTGCTTTGTAGTGCATAGCAGTCATGGAAATACAATTTTAATGCACGTCAGATGTTACAATACAACTACATTTTAATTATATTTAATATGGTGTACATTTGTTGTGTCTAATTAACGCGTGTAATAACTTGTTGGTATTTTGTCTTGTATTAAAGTAAAGTACTACCTCTAAAACGGTCAAATACATATACTGTCGGACCTCGCTAAGTCGAGCTTCCCTAATTCGAAAAATCTCCATATCTCGAATTAATTTGTTAGGTCCCAGCCAAATTCCATAAGACTAATGAATTTTAGATCTCCTTAACTGGAAGATTTTTGGTTCCAAACTTCCTTAACGATCCCGAGACCATCGCGACTTAAATTTCATCAGTTTTTTATCATGCTTTTATCATATTTAGTTTTTTTATCATGCTTCTATCATATTTAGTTCAAATGTAATATTTTTTAAAATACAATTACATGTTCAACATTACTTCATCAAACAGAGTTGCAAGAATAAAACTGAATTCATTTATTGCAATGTCACGTCTTGTCAGGAGATAGACTGATGCTTGTAGATCAAAATGACACATGGATTAAAGCATGACAATTTCATACTTTCATTTATTTTAAAAAAATGTTTTAACATTTGCCCTAAGAAAAACCGTAATATTTGCAAACACCAGTTCTAGTTTATAAGTAAGTAATAATAAAATATTACATGATACAAAATTATAGCCCTAAGAAGTACCGTAATATTTGCAAACACCAGTTCTAGTTTATAAGTAAGTAATAATAAAATATTACATGATACAAAATTATAGTGTTTTATCTACAAGAATTCTAAGTTATACTTTTATTTTGAGTTTGTTAATATATATATATACTAGGTTGTGCTGCGGCGACGTGGCGCCCACTTTTTTTCAAATGAACAACTAACTTATCCTTGTTTGATATATACTTAATATGTTCAAACTGAAATGTACACAAAGTATTTTATAATAGGGATTGTAGGGCGCCTACGGCGCTCACTGCAGCTGTGAGGCGCCTACGGCGCCTACCCTTTTTTGTAAAAAGCCCAAGTAATTTATCATTGTTTGATAAATACGAAATATTAAACTTGCTGAAATGTACACAAAGAATTTTATAACTATAAATCATCAAATTATATTTTTACATCGTTCCTTTTTCAAAAATTAAAATTCTAGCTAAAACAATGATGTCATATAATATAATATATTTTTTACAGCGCGTCTTTAATTTATAATTATTTTGCACACCTTTTTGCGCGTCTTTCGATGCACGCCTTGTATTAAAATATAAGCTCAAAAAATGACGTCATAGCGTTCCACATCCTTCCAGCCAGCCAGCCAGTGACTTGGACTATTATATTGTATATAACTTGTTTTCTTTTATAAATCCTTTATATTTATCCTTTACTCATTTAGGGGCGGCATTTGTGGGCATTTGAAAAGTGCAAACTATTCCGACAAACATACTTTTTCTTTTGAAGGGGTAAAACCAAGGTGAAAAAAAATATTCGTAATTTCTAGTCGTAATTCACGGATTCCCACGACATTTGTTTGATTACGTAGTGGATGATTTAAATAGTTATAACTAACGCAAAACCGTTCAAAAATTCAAAATCACTCAAAAAAAGGTATCGATTTGTTTGGAAAATTAAGCGGTTTACGACCGGATGACGCTTTTATAAGAAAACTACACAAAACGCACATCACCGCTGGGCTCAATAATATGTGCTATTAATATCGCCACGCTGATTTTAGCGTGGAATTTCGACATTCGCAGAATGATGCGCGAACAAGTACCTACAATTCATGGTGGTTCAAATACTGTAATTGCAAGTAGTAATTTATATTACTATTTGAGTTTTTAGAGAATTATTATAAGGTACGTTATTAAAAATTAAATTCGTTTTGTTTTTATGACACTAAAGTAGCACACATAATTTGTGTCTTTCATTAAACTACTGGTATTCATTAAAAATGTTACTCCTATCCAATTAAAGTAATTTGTAAATAATTTGAATTCGTCTATTTTATGGAAAATTATTTAGATTTATGGAAAGAACATACAAATATTCAAATTTCTCCGTTAATAAACACCACAATAGGCATACATAATTTCGAAAAAGACATACTTTAAAATTTCAAGCATCTTGGAAAAATTGACATCTGAAGAAGTAACAAGTAAAAGGAGATCAGATGCTGGAATTTTACTCAATTCAGTGCAATCTTTTTCTTTTCTATGTTATCTCAATTTATGGGAACCCGTCATTTTTTAAAATTAATGCAACCCATTGCATGAAACAAAGAGATGTGCTTATACAAAATGCTGTTAAATCAACCAAACAATGTTTGAAGAGTTGGAGAAATCAACTGAACGCTGAGCTAGAAGGAGGAAAAAATATGATTTAGGAAAATTGAGAAGACGTGATTCTATCTTTAGAACGAGAAGTACACCGGTAAATGTTTTTATCCATGGATGGAATTATAAAAGAAAATAAAAGACGCTTTGATGAGTTGCAAGTTCTTGCAAGAAAATATTCGTATATAATACCATGTAACCGACTAAATGAAGCATTTGAACATCAAATAAATTATTTTATTGACAATAAACAGTTTAATTTTGAAAGAAAAAGGATCCGGGTTTTTATGGCTGTACCTACACTACAAGAAGAGGCATCATGTTAGAAATAAACGAGACCCCCTTGATCTATTAAAGTTTATTCAACAGTAAGATTGGAAAATTCGGTACACAACATTGTAATTTTGCAATGAATTTTTTCAACCATTGCTATCAGTGTCGCTAGTTGTGAAAGGAGCTTCTCCAACGACAAGTTTATAAAAAGTATCTTCGTTCCACAATGAGCGATGTAAGACAACGAAATCTTGCAATATTGTCCATAGAACAAAATATTACAAATAATTAAAATTTTAAAGGTATAAAACAAGATTTTTCTATTAAGAAATTTAGGAAAGTAAATGTATAATTATGATTACATACTAATGTATACAATTTATTTGTTTGTAAAAAAAATCATTTATTTATAAATATAAAATAAAAGAATAGTAATTGATAACTTTTTATTTATTTATTTTTTTTTGGGGGGGGGGTGTAAATTGGGAATAAGTTTTTGTCTCATGGGGGGAGGGTCGGGGACCTGCGATCTCAGGAACTTTCTTGTGGCCTTATGTGTATTTATAGGTACATCATCGTAAGCGGCCCCTTTTATTACGGCTTACATAAATATGGCACTCAATGGTAAACATGTTCCCCATCTGTAATTCGTTTCAATTACAATTATTTATTCATGTTTATTAAGTTATAAAAACCATCATATAATCGACTAATTTGCCGTCCACAAATGAGGTCACACGATTTTGGCTGATTTTTCACCCCCTCCGCCCTAGTCACACGTCGTCATTCTTCAATACGACGTCATAAAGCTTTGATTCCCCACCCCCCACCATAAAAGCCGTATTTTCTATCTGAAAATAAGCATGTTCCACATCGATTTTTTTTCATTTAAGTATGTTTTCAGTGCAAGGCTGCACTCTAAAATCGTAACACAAGTTTTACGTAAACGTCATTAAATAAAGTGTAAGTTATAAATATTTAAGTGAAAATTTTATATAAAATTGCCGTTTTGACGTGACGTCACATTTCTCAAACACCCACCCCCTCGTCACACATCGTCACAAGTGTGTTGTGGCTCCCCTCCCCGCCCAAGGTGCGTGACGTCATTTATGGACGGTCCCTAAAAAGGTCGGCACATTGGAGACCGCCCCGGGCGGCAAAAGTTCTAGCTACGCCACTGGTGCGATATCAAAATAAGGATGACTTGAAGCAAGAGTATTTCTTTTCTAATGCATTACAAACAAATAAAAAATAGGTCCGTAATCTTCAGGACATTCTCGATTACTTTGTTGGCAAATTCCAGATAGAATTTAAATATTGTTGTGAGTGTGTACGCATGGCGCTGTGACCATGACTGGGCGGCGTCCTGGAGTTGTAAACATGATTAAGGAATTAGCACCAGAGTGCATGTTGACCCACTGTTTTATTCACCATGAAAGGTCAGCCACCAAGCAAATGTCAACAGAACTAAACAACGTGCTCAGTGAAGTTGTAAAAGTTGTGAACCATGTCAAGTCAAATGCTTTAAATTCAAGATTATTTGCTGCATTATGTGACGAATTCGGTGCGGAACACAAACAGCTCTTACTGCATACTGATGTGCATTAGTTGTCTCGAGGCAAAGTACTCTCAAGCGTTTTTGAATTGTGAAGAGAGCTCTACCAGTTTATACAGGAAAGAAAGCCAGACTTGTCTCAACTATTTCGAAATGCGAATTGTCTGATATCTTTGCCATTTTTAATAAACTCAGTATCTCCATGCAGGGAAGAATGACTTCATTTTTTACAATGGCAGAACAGATTGATGGACAGCAACACAAGCTAGAAGCATGGAAGAGTCGAGTGCCAGCAGATTGAATTATGAACTAGGAGAGAAGTAAGCTATTAAAAATAAAATTAAATATAAGATCAACGCAAGAGCAGTAACACATTTTCTGGACATCAATATTGTTGTCATGATGAGAGAATACTACAATGAGAAGAAATTACACAGCAATATAAACAACAAAGACAATGTAAATACGCATCTTTTCTATCCGATGAATTTAATAAGTGTATAAACGTTCTATTATTTCTAAATAATCTACAAAAATAAGACTAGGATAAGGGAATGCTTGCTATTCATTTAACAATGTATCCCTAATTTATCGTATCGAAGTCAAGTGGCATGCCACTTGGATATAATAGAACGCTCTCAAGCGAAGAAGAGTACACAATCAATACATAACCTGACATTAAAACAGACACATGTTTTAGTCATTAAATAAATTTCATGGTTTTAATATTTTAAAAATAAATACGACTTTTATTAATTTATTCGAGCGTTATATTAAAATACGAATTTTCAATTTGCATTCAGTGTAACATTTACAACACAAAACATATTTATGCTATGTTTCTTAGATTTAAAGTTACATTTTAATGGGGTTTTTGAAATATCAATTACGATTTTCACATTAATTTACTTTTTCAGGTTTTGTTAATACAAACTCATGATAAATACATCTGCACCGGTGCTTTGTAGTGCGTCATTTACGGGAAACACAATATCTATGCACGTCCAAATTGATTAAATTGATTTGTAAACATAACGTGTTCTCTCATTATTATGCCGTTTTCTCTATTTTTTATAGTTAAAGGATATTTTACCGCATGTGTGTATGTGTATATAGTAGAGCTGCGGAAATTAACGATTAATTTCTCGATTAATCATTAAAAACCTTTAACGATTAAATTATTCTTTAACGATTAATCGACCAATCACACTTACAAATTATTAGAAGTCAAATAGAAAAAAAATAATTGCGGCCGATAAATACTAAATTTCCTGACTATTACCTAACAATTTTGGTTTAAACTATTGACTGACGGGAATGTTCAAAATGTTGATTAAGTTTGCCTTCCATGGTTCCAACACTTCGCCTACTTATCAAACCAAATAAAAAGCTTATTAAGCTAATGGCAGTAATGGAGTCTGACTAAGAGAAAGACAATGACAACAGCTCTTCTGATGGATTACTGCGTTACAAAATTGAGATGCAAGTTCCTTAATCCATTAACCCTCTACAATGGGGGAATCTTAATGAACATTGATATCTCATAATGTCATTCCTTCCCAAGACCTCTTTGTGCATACCAATTACCTCAGTTCCATGTGAATGATTGTTCAGCTCGGCTGGTTATATTGTCAATTAGACCCGCTCATCACTTGAACCAAATAATGTCAACACATTTGTTGTTGTTTTTTTTTGTTGCGTAATTGGTTAAAGATGACATATCAAGGAGACATTACAGTGTTGTTTAGATTTTCAACAAGAACGTTTAATAAGTGTTACTTATGACATCATACATTTTCATTTTTGGCTTTAATCGAAATTAACGATTAATTAATCGTTAATTTTTCAAAAAGTAATAATTAAATTTAAATTAATCGTTAACAGCTCTAGTATATATTTATTTGAAAACGCTAAATGTTTAGTATAATTCATTTTGAACAATTCATGGTTGTATTATCTATGAAATTTCACAAAATTAACTATTAAAAAACTAAACTCTTACGTGCGTTGGCAACTTACCTAGACTGCATCAATTAAAAAACACACTAGTGATTTACCCGATTTTTTAAAATGATAATTTAGTAAATACACACAGTCTAATGTCATTGAAATGATATTTTTCTCACAGAAATCATAATATAAATACCCCATTTTTTCTAAATCTCATACATTATTCCACAAGTTACACTTTTAAGAAAAATCGTACATATATTGCAGCCACTTTAAACAAATTTTCCTGACATTTCTTTACAGCAGCGGTTAAACTCACACAGACAGGAGACATACTACAAAACATACTGTCTTATTTAACAATAATTATTCTCTTATGACATTATATCTAATACATAAGACAATTAAAATACCCATGGAAAAATAATGAAAACTTGCAGACTTTTCGTTTTCATTTATAATTGACACTAGAAGTAAATCAGAAACATAGTTCTATATTTTTCAACTCTTGTTATATCTTACTATTCATTTACATATGATACATTTCTATCAATTTACTTTCTTTTAACCCTAACTAAGATTATAAAATTAAACACTTACCTGCCATGTTTCTTGTTGATAGTACGTTATATATGCATATTATCCTAACAGTTTTACTAACATTAACTATAAAAAAAAATGTTAGATGGCCAATGATAAATTCTGCTCTTATGTCATCATGATTTACCGCCCTTATCAGGGAACATTCAAGAATATTCACTTAGCTGATAACATCTCTTTAAACTTTACTTTCAAAATTAATCAAACTAAAATTAAACGTTACTCAATTTATAAGCATATATGTGTACTGTCATTTAATGGTACGTTTTTAGTTTCTTTATTAATATTGTTATTATTGTGATTATTGTAGTAATTAGGATAGAGATGATTTAGAATGAAGTAACTTATAAGTACATGTGTATTAATCATTTTATTATTTAATAATTTATGTAAAGCACTGTGAGCCCAGCTGCTTGCTGGGGCACTGTGTAATATAAATTAAAACTTTAATGTTTTTGTTACTAGTATGTCAGAGTGTAATATTTCAGGTTTAATGTCATACATAATTTGAAAACACTACGCAGCTTTTATATGTGATAAAAATATAATTCACATACATAGATAGGGTATTTGTAGGTTATTTGTAATATATTTTACATTTCTAATTAAATATACGTTAAAAATGTTATTAGATTTACACTAAGAAATTTCCCATAAATATATAATATTCCTCAGATCGCATTAGTAAATTCTCCAAGTGTATATTTCTATATTACATTCGTTTTTTTAAAAATGATTTGAAATGATTTTTTTATTATACGAACACACAACTTATATAAAGAGAAGAACGTTACCAGTCAGCCATTTAGTGTAGCATTCAAATATTATTGTACTATACTATGTTGACACGAGGATAGTCTCTTTATTTAACGGTACGGGTGAAGTTATTGTTGTTCATTTCCTTTAGTTCTATAAGTTTATTAATTTATTCCAATATTGTACAGAAATGGTTTACACAAAAATTGAATACTCATTAACCTTTGTCAATTAGACTTGTAAATATTTTACTCATAATACAGGTAAAAGAACGTGTACTTCTTACTGTGATTATTATACAGGTAAAGGAACTTGTACTTCTTACTGTGATTATTATACCAGTAAAAGAACGTGTACTTCTTACTGTGATTATTATACAGGTCAAAGAACGTGTACTTCTTACTGTGATTATTATACCAGTAAAAGAACGTGTACTTCTTACTGTGATTATTATACAGGTAAAAGAACGTGTACTTCTTACTGTGATTATTATACCAGTAAACGAACGTGTACTTCTTACTGTGATTATTATACCGGTCAAAGAAAATGTACTTCATACTGTGATTATTATACCAGTAAAAGAACGTCTATTTCTTACTGTGATTATTATACCAGTAAAAGAACGTCTATTTCTTACTGTGATTATTATACCAGTAAAAGAACGTGTACTTCTTACTGTGATTATTATACCAGTAAACGAACGTGTACTTCTTACTGTGATTATTATACCAGTAAACGAACGTGTACTTCTTACTGTGATTATTATACCAGTAAAAGAACGTGTCCTTCTTACTGTGATTATTATACCGGTAAAAGAATGTGTACTTCTTACTGTGATTATTATACCAGTAAAAGAACGTGTACTTCTTACTGTGATTATTATACCAGTAAAAGAACGTGTACTTCTTACTGTGATTATTATACCAGTAAAAGAACGTGTATTTCTTACTGTGATTATTATACCAGTAAAAGAACGTATACTTCTTACTGTGATTATTATACTAGTAAAAGAACGTGTACTTCTTATTGTGATTATTATACCAGTAAAAGAACGTGTACTTCTTATTGTGATAATTATATCAGTAAAAGAACGTGTATTTTTACTGTGATTATTATACCAGTAAAAGAATGTGTATTTCTTACTGTGATTATTATACTAGTAAAAGAATGTGTATTTCTTACTGTGATTATTATATCAGTAAAAGAACGTCTATTTCTTACTGTGATTATTATACCAGTAAAAGAACGTGTATTTCTTACTGTGATTATTATACCAGTAAAAGAACGTGTACTTCTTACTGTGATTATTATACCAGTAAAAGAATGTGTATTTCTTACTGTGATTATTATACCAGTAAAAGAATGTGTATTTCTTACTGTGATTATTATACCAGTAAAAGAACGTGTACTTCTTACTGTGATTATTATACAGGTAAAAGAACGTGTACTTCTTACTGTGATTATTATACCAGTAAACGAACGTGTACTTCTTACTGTGATTATTATACCAGTAAAAGAACGTGTACTTCTTACTGTGATTATTATACCGGTAAAAGAATGTGTACTTCTTACTGTGATTATTATACCAGTAAAAGAACGTGTACTTCTTACTGTGATTATTATACCAGTAAAAGAACGTATACTTCTTACTGTGATTATCATACTAGTAAAAGAACATTATACCAGTAAAAGAACGTGTACTTCTTATTGTGATAATTATATCAGTAAAAGAACGTGTATTTTTACTGTGATTATTATACCAGTAAAAGAATGTGTATTTCTTACTGTGATTATTATACCAGTAAAAGAACGTGTACTTCTTACTGTGATTATTATACCAGTAAAAGAACGTGTACTTCTTACTGTGATTATTCTAATGTTGGCTTTTTTCTTAAAATTTTTTCCTGACTGGAAGCAATTGTCTTTGGCAAAATAAAAGCTTCTTAAGACGAAATGAGATAAAGTTGAAATTGTGTTTGTCTGTGTATATAAATGTGCGTGTGTATATATATATAAATGTGTGTGTATATATTAATGTGTGTGTTTGTATATATATAATTATGTGTGTATGTATAAATGTGTGTGTGTATATATATACATTTGTTTGTGTATATATAAATGTGTGTGTTTATATATAAATGTGTATGTGTGTGTGTGTGTTTGAGTGTGTGTTTGTGTGTGTGTGGGTCAAATACAGAAGCCTTCGCTGTATTTGACGTAGCATAACCGGCCGGACCAGATAGTAACGTCGTTTCGATTCTTTAACAATAACTTGAAGGCACTCTTTAGAAGCTGCAGGCTCGTCAGCTACATGCTCTCCTTAGTTTTTCATGATAATAAACAGATGCGGGAAGACGGAGGACAGAGATGGGTGACTCTGTCTGGACGACAAGACAGTGACACGCTTCAGTGGTTTAGGAAATGTAATCAGAACTTCTGCAAGACACCAGTTTCAATCGGTCATCGATGATGCATGATTTTTTGCGGTAACTGTTGTATCAGACAACACGGCCCCAATAGCCCACCGCAGCTTCATCAGCCTCACCAGCATGTCTAGTGACGAGTTCCATCGAGTAGGGCAGTCAACAATTACTTCCAGGATCTTTTCTTCGCCAACTTTCTGCCCGGCGGATTGAATAGCATCCACCCCCCACCCAGTTCAGCTTGTTTTCTGCTCAATGTCTCAGTGGTCACGGTACTGCGCTTGAAATGGACAGCAAAGCGGCGGGCGGCACCCAGCATTTTGTCGATGGGCTACATGCTAAGACTGGCTTTGATGGTTATCTGCAGTGTGTGTGTGTGTGTGTGTGTGTGTGTGTGTGTGTGTATGTGTGTGTGTATGTGTGTGTGTATGTGTGTGTGTGTATGTGTGTCTGTGTGTGTGTGTGTGTATGTAGGCTCCAGGCAAAATCCAAGGTTATGACAGACATCATCAGAGACCTGCTGTTCGCTGATGACTGTGCCCTCAACGCTGTCTCAGAAGCCGACATGCAACGCAGTGTAAACCTGTTCTCCAGTGCCTGCACAAACTTTGGTCTGTCAATCAGCATCTTCACCCTCCTGGTGCAGTCCCAGCTTCGCTGGGCAGGGCACGTTGTCCGAATGCCAGACGAGAGACTGCCAAAGAGAATCTTCTATGGTGAGCTACAGTATGGCCAGCGGTCCCACGGTGGGCAAAAGAAACGCTTCAAAGACACACTGAAAGCCTCAATGAAAGCGTTTGCCATCAATCCAGACACGTGGGAACGAGCTGCAATGGACCGATCCACCTGGCGCTCTTCCATCCACGAAGGTGCCAGGTCATGCGAGGCAAACCGGATTACCGCCGCAGAAAAGAAGAGGCAAGCCCGAAAGGCCCATGCTGTCAACCCTCCAGGAGATGTCGCACTCGTCCCCTGTCCCTTCTGTTCCCGAACCTGCCGTGCAAGGATCGGCCTAATCAGCCATCTGCGCACGCACAGAAAACCCTCGGATGACTAGAGTGGTCCTCGTCGTATCGACGGACGAACGAACATGTGTGTGTGTGTGTGTGTGTGCAAGCAACGCTTATCTGGCCATGAATCCAACATATTAATTGCCAAATTTATATTGGATCCTTTATCATCAACACTCACTGCTATTGTCTCATCTCCGATGCCCCACTCAGTAGCTACATCGGTCAGGCGAATGCTGATATTTTCTCAGGTGTGCCTCTCCCCCACCTCTGTCGTTTGTATAACAGCCGACGCCAGTCAGGGGTCAGCCAGTGTACATCATGCACATGAATGACATATTTTGAAATGACGTCCACATATCTTTGTTGAAAGCAACAAAATTCGCCCTTGACAGTTCAGTCTTAATGTGCATTACCCCCCTGCAATATATCTCCTTTATCTGCGCCGTTGTTGTCGCACGATACTTAGTTACATATTGTGGCTCCAAGCATTTCATCAATTCTCAAATTTTCATTTGATAAATTGTTTCGCGAGCCTCAATGTAAACACAAAAAAGCCGCATGGAAGCCGAAGTTTGGCCTCCATTAATAAAGACATTGAATTCACATTTACACGGGTACCCGGGCGGAATTTTACTACCCGGGTAATCACATGGCAACGGGTACCCGTTGACAGGCCTACTAGGGACGATAGCTTTTTTAAAAATCCACCAGTATATCAGGGTTAAAAGACACCAATCAAGTCATTTGCATAGTATCCATCATTAAAGGGAGCGAAGAAAAGTAGCGTGCTACTTTAATATTTAGAAATCAATAGCAGAGTTTGAGAAACGGCGGTGTAAATGACTAAACATCAGAAAATCTTTAACAGTAAATAATATGTAGATCGTAGTTTCCGTAATTTTAAATGATTGCAATTTTAAAAGTAAATATACTTTTTTAAAATATAAATATCTGTATATAAATTTAAGTTACATAAATATGCAATTTTAGTTATACAAATCATTATAAATATGTACCAGAGACATACTTTTTTTTACAAAATATGATAAAAGAATATACATACAACTAGATCGTCTCATTAATCTTGCTATCTAAGTTGTCTTATGCACAATGTCATTAAATATATGAATACCGGTGCTTTGTAGTGCAGAGCAGTCAGGGAAATACAATTTTTATGCACGTTAGATATTACAATACAAATACATTTTGATTCTTTTTAATATGGTGTAAATTTGATGTGTCTAATTAACGCGTGAAATACCTTGTTGGTATTTTGTCTTGTATTAAAGTAAAGTACTACCTCTAAAACGGTCAAATACATATACAGTCGGACCTCGCTAAGTTGAGCTTCCCTAACTCGTAAACCTCAATATCTCGAATCCATTGTTAGGCCCCGGCCAAATTCCATAAGACTAATATATTTTAGATCTTCTTAACTCGAAGATTTTTGGCTTCCAACCTCCTTAACGATCCTGAGACCATCGCGACTTAAATTTCATCAGTTTTTGTATCATGCTTTTATCATATTTAGTTTTTGTATCATGCTTCTGTCATATTTAGTTCAAATGTAATATTTTTAAAAAATATATAATACAATAATATGTTCAACATTACGTCATCAAACTTAGGTGCACAAATAAAACTGAATTCATTGATTGCAATATCATGTCTTGTCATGAGATAGACTGATGGCAACGTCGCGTCTTGTCAGGAGTAGGGCTGTCAATATTGTTGGAAAATGCTGCCCGGGTACCTGCCAAATTTTGAACGGGTACCCGGGTTACCCGATCGAAACATCGCATAATTTCCCCCGTCATGACCGCTATACGATGCTACCTAGCCACCTTCCGTGCACCTCATTTCACACAGTAGATACACGTCCGACTTACATAAATGACGTCAAGCGATTTTGTCCGATTTGTGACCGATTTGTGACAACCTGTGACCCCCGGTCACAGGTTGTCACAAAAACTTAGAGCGCCCTCCATTATGGTGCCCCCCCCCATAAAAGCCTTACTTCCTTTTTGAAAATGAGCAGTTGTCAATTGCCTTTATTGTCATTTAATTTTGTATTTAATGTGAAGTTGAACTCTAAAAATCGCTACATGCTTAAATCCATGTGAAAAGTCATTAAATAAATTGTAAGAAATCATATAATTCAGTGGAACTTTTATTTGAAGTTGCGCGTTTTGATGTGACGTCACATTTATTCTTTAACACATCCCGCCGTCGTCACAAATTTGTGACCCCATCCTCCCATGGGTGGGTAACGTAATTTATGAACGGGCCCTTATCCGTCTTACACTGTTAGTAACTAATTTATTCACTTTAAAATCTTACAAATTTTGGTGTATTATTAAAATCAGTTTTTGGGCAAAGCACACGCTGTAATGAACACATGAAACACAATCGAATTCATCGACAATCGTAAACTAAATGTCGGCGTATTTCAAATATCAAAGTTAGTGTCAAAGCAGGGGTGTATATATTAATAAAATCAAATCTTTCATCTCTATGCCGACGTCTTACCCATCTCATAGTTCACACTGTTAGTAACTAATTTATTTACCTTAAAAACTGAAAACATTGTACGCTTTATTAATATCAGTTTTTCTAGGTCAACACGTGTTAACAAACACAAGAAGCACAAGCGAATTGAAAGGGTGCGGTTATAGTATAGGAGTGAATGGGGGAGATAATGGTATCAATCAGTATCCCAATGTCGGCATTTTTCAAAGCAATGTTAGTGTCAAAGCAAGGGTGTTTTTATGTTTTTTTTCGGCAGAGGATTTCTGTTTTCTTTACATGATTTATTCAAAGAACCAAAATCTTCTCGTGTTTGCGATTTCTGTTTCATTTTCAGAGAAAAAAGATGTATCAAATACACTGTGGTCTGTCGAGACCGTATTGTATTTCGCGTTGACAGATAGTTCTCCTTAGATGTATTTCACAGCATATATTTGAAACAAAAATTGTCATTTGATAAATTGTTTCGCGAGCATTAAATTTAACACAAAAAAGCCGTATGCGAGCCGAAGTTTGGTTAATATAGACATATAAGGTCACATTTTCACGGGTACCCGGGCGGAATTTTACTCCCCGGGTAAACAAGACGGCAACGGGTACCCGGGTCCCGGGTACCCGTTGACAGGCCTAGTCAGGAGATAGACATATGTCAATGTCACGTCTTGTCAGGAGATAGACATATGTCAATGTCACGACTTGTCAGGAGATAGACTGATGTCAATGTCACGTCTTGTCAGGAGACAGACTGATGCTTTTAGATCAAAATGACACATGGATTAAAGCATGAAAATTTCATACTTTCAGTTATTTAAAAAAAAATGTTTATATATTTGCCCTAAGAAGTAATATTCCCAAACACCAGTTCTAGTTTATAAGTAAGTAATAATAAAATATACATGATACAAAATTATAGGGTTTTATCTACAAGAATTCTAAGTTATAATTTTATTTTGATTTTGTTAATATATATATATAACTTGTTTTCTTTTTTTTAAATCTTGCTTCCTTAGTTTTTGTGGGTTTTTTTAATTAATCGACTTTCTACTGTAATAGTGCAACTTTGATCTATGTTCTAATTGGTAAAGTTAAATGACGTAGGTCACGACTTCGTAGTTAGATGATGGTCTATTAATAAATTGTTGAATAAACAAAGAAATATTTTCACTACCCGGTATTACGATTTTGGTCTATCTACTAATTGTTTGCGTTAAATGAAGCAGTTCCCTATCCTATTAAAATCTCTTACACTTTAAACTTTAAACTAACCATGTGTAAAAGTTTGTACGTCAACATGATACACATAACATTGTTATGTTAGAAACATTACAAACTTGAAGAAAGCGGTTTCAATGCAAATTTTAAAAAAAAACGTTAAAAAAAAAGTTCAGCTCGCTAGCTTACGAGGAAGTGGGTTAAAAATTCATTCACAGTTTTGGCGACAAGTGTGCAAGGGTTCAAGGGTGCAAGCAAGCTGACACCACGAGTTAATATAAAGGATTAAAAAGAAACCGTAAAAAAACAAGTTTTTCACTATAAATCCTTTATTTACTAGACGTAACTAAAAGAATGTTCATTATAATACGCAGCGCAAGACCATCCAAAAATACAAAATTGCAGTTGTGTCGTAAAACATGTTTAATATAATGCGCAACGATCAGGAATATGTTTATAAAAAGAGTTGTCAATAAAATACACACTTTATTGCGCGACAGAAAGGTTGTTCAATATAATACTCACCGCGTCGCTCTCTCTCAAAAAATAGCATGATACATTGGAATAAATAAAATAATCTAAAGAATCAATAATTTAATTATGGTACATGCGATCGATCTGAAATTTTGATACATTGTTTTTATTATCAATACGAAACTGCCTGCAAAATTTCAACTCGTTAGCTTACGAACAAGTAGGTTAAAAATCGATCCAAAGTATTGGCAACAATCAAGGGTCCAGACACCACGAGTTAATATAAAGGATTTAAAAATGCCATAGATATTTTACTAAATAGCAAAATAAGGAAACCAAAACTTTTAAATGTATTTTTAAATGTAGTAAACTTTTAACCTTAATGAAACTAAATTATTAAAAATAATATCATATAACAAATGTTGTAGCAACATAAATATTATTGTCACCATGAGAGAACAGCTGAAATTATAAATAGCTAAATAGACAAGGGTAAGACACAATTATATAGCAGTTTAAACAATAAAGTTAAAGACTAGGGTAAGACACAATTATATAGCTATGTAAAAAATTTTTAAAGACAAGGGTAAGATGCAATTATATAGCTATGTAAACAAATTTTAAAGACAATGGTAAGGCGCAAATATATAGCTATCAAACAATAAAGTGAAAGACAAGAGTAAGACGCCATTATATAGCTATGTAAACAATAAAGTTAAAGACTAGGGTAAGACGCAATTTTATAGCTATGTAAACAATAAAGTGAAAGACAAGGGTAAGACCCAATTATATAGCTATGTAAACACTAAAGTTAAAGACAAGGGTAATACGCAATTATATAGCTATGTAAACAATAAAGTTAAAGACAAGGGTAAGACACAATTATATAGCTATGTAAACAAATTTTAAAGACAAAGGTAAGCTGCAATTATATAGCTATGTAAACTAATTTTAAAGACAATGGTAAGGCGCAAATATATAGCTATCAAACAATAAAGTTAAAGACAAGGGTAATACGCAATTATATAGCTATGTAAACAATCAAGTTAAAGACAAGTGTAAGACGCAATTTTATAACTATGTAAACAATAAAGTGAAAGACAAGGGTAAGACGCCATTATATAGCTATGTAAACAATAAAGTTAAAGACAAGCGTAAGACGCAATTTTATAGCTATGTAAACAATAAAGTTAAAGACAAGGGTAAGACGCAATTTTATAGCTATGTAAACAATAAAGTTAAAGACAAGGGTAAGACGCAATTTTATGGCTATGTAATAAATAAAGTGAAAGACAAGAGTAATGCGCAATTATATAGCTATGTAAACAATAAAGTTAAAGACAAGGGTATTACGCAATTATATATATATATATATATATATATATATATATATATATATATATATATGTATATATATGTAAACAATAAAGTTAAAAGGGTAAGACGCAATTATATAGCTATGTAAACAATAATGTTAAAGACAAGTTTAATACGAAAAATTTTTTTGCCAATAAATGTACAAAATTTCTAAGATTTATAAATAGTCTGAACTAAGGACAGCAGGGCTAGGGGAAAGCTTGACATTCATAGACATTGTATCCCTAATTATAGGGATCGAGGTCAAGTGGCCTGACACTGTGATAAAACGAAATGTCAATAGGATACCATACTGCAGCATATATAAATAAGAACTATATATAAATTATTGTCATTACACACATTTCATGGTTTCAATATTTCTAAAATAAATTTCATTTTTAAAAATGAATCATTTCTTCTAATTTTATATTTCTATGCGCATTTCCCATTTACATACAATGAAACATTTATAAAACACAGATTAAAAATGTAATCCTCATTGATTTTAAATAACAAATTTTTTTTCTACAAATTTAGAAATGCCCATTCATCCTCAATTCTCAATTTTGTCCACACAAATAGATATTAAAGATATCAGCATCGGTGCTTTGTGGTGCGCCACTGACGGGAAACACAATTTTAATGTACGTCTTTAATGGTTATATTAATTCGTAAATGTAACGTGATGACTTCACAATATGTCATTTCTTCATTATTATTATTTTACAAGAAATATATCCGAACTTGTAGCGGGAGTGTGCTGACCATTTCCCCCAGTATTAGTTGCTGGTTATTACATTTTTTTATTTGCCAAGTAATTTATCAGATTTAATTATTAGTTAAAATCTTTTGTGAAACAGAGATATTCCATTTTAAGAAAAAAAAATGTTGGTACCATCCATGGACACAAAAGAGTTCAATTTTATTTAGAATTTCAAAAGTCTTGAAATTATCCGGTTCATATGTACTAAGTTTGGTCTTGGTCTATCCATTAGTCCGGTAGCCAATGATTAAATTATAATAATTAAACTAATAAAAGAGAAAGTGATATTACTGTATATTAATTTAATTCAAGTTGTGCTATATTTCGGTAAATAATGTAAAAGGTATCAGTCAGCACATTTAAAGCATTCTATTTATGTGGGAAATTTGAAACTTTGTAATAATTGACTGAGGAATTTGGCTGTCATTAGTATAGATAACATACAGGAATGAACATAACATATTCAATACATATTACATAATAATGAAGCGTTTTCAGGTTTGCTTTATTTAGTTTAATCTACCTCTGTAAATAAGTCCGGTAGTCTAAGTTTAAATTGTATAAGTGTATATTGTATAAGTGTATATTGTATAAGTGTGCATGGGTTTTATTTGTTTTATAGCAAAATATTAATCACAAAGTCTGGGCTTAAAATGTACCAATCTAGTTTAGTTTAATGTATGCAAAAAGTATAAATGCAGTTGCTAAGCTATAGTGTTTATGCCACCCAGTGTTGGGCGATATTATTGACTCCTACCCCCATCAATAAATGGTGCATTTGAAAAGGTCAGAAGGTTGCCACTGAGTATAAAAATAACCGTTCCCCTTATTAGCTACAATTTTAGTTCCGTGCATATAACTCCTATATATAATCCATTTTCGTCTATAATAGTACCGAACAATTTTTTTTCCAATCCTTCTATTTCCTTGGGGCAGTTTTTCGAGCAATCGTTCCAGAAAAAAAATCACGTAAACTATTTAAGCACCGAAGGAAAATTAATCTCCCACCTAAGAATCATTGGCATTGCTTTCATCACTAATCACTTGCTTCATGCATTTTTCTATTTATAAATATAATGCACCTAGCATGTTTAACTTAATTTATAAAAAAAATAATATTAACAGTGTCTAAGCTATAGTGTTTGGTATCTGGTTTCACTCCTGTGCTTTCTTTCTCCAATGCATTGAATACATTATTAGTATTTTATTATTTATAACTAACTTTTAAAATGATAAATACATAAAGTATTTAAATTCAGCATATAAAGGATATAGCTTTCTAGTCATGAAAACTCTAAGCAACATCTTGATGTAATGGCAGCATTAAGTGGTGTAAATCATCCATTCAAATCGACTCTAATCGTTCCAAGCAATTTGAAAGTGAAATCCAATATTGGAAAAAAGTTCTTGTAAGGGTAGTAAGCGTTATACAATTTCTTTGTATTCGTGGCCTTGCATTCCATGGCAAGAATGAACTGTTAGACTCACCGAGCAATGGTTACTACCTTGGAATACTGTAACTACTTAGTCAGTTTGACACATTTCTTCCTGAACATATCTGCCAAAATGAAATTAAAGGACGCGGAAACACGTCTTATATTTCCTCAACTATCAGTGAAGATTTGATTGAACAGATAGGTCAAAATGTATTGTCTATTATTGTTGCTGAAATAAAATCTGCAAAGTACTTCTCGATATCTGAAGACTCCACGCTAGATATTGTGCATGTGGACCAGTTAATATTGATCATCGGATATGTTGCACAATCTGGCCCTGTTGAGCGATTCATCACGTTCATACCAATGTATTCCCATACTGGATCAGAAATTGCTAAAATTATTATTAATTTTTTGGAAGAAAATTGCCGTGGACAGTCATACGACAATGCTGCAAATATGAGTGGGAAGTATAACGGAGTCCAGGCTATCCTTCATGAGAAGGGCAGTGTTGCTCATTATGTGCCGTGCATAGCTCATTCCCTTAATTTGGTTGGGAAAAGTGCAGCGGAAGGTTGTCCTGTTTTTTTTGTGAAAGAGTTACCTGTTACCAAAGCCTTACCTGTGACACAAGATTTTCAGCCCGTCATGATGCTGTAAGGTCTGTTAATAAATCATACCATGAGAATATTGCTGCACTGGAAGAATTGGCAACTGACGAAAATCAGACGCGTGACAGTCGACTTGAAGCAGAAAAATTTCGGATGGATTTTGAACAACTGGAATTCGCTATTTTACTTGAAATTTGGGACATAATTTTAGAAAGATTTCAGAAAACGAATTTATCCCTTCAAGAGCGGGAATCAGCTTTGAATTCAGCCATGCATTTGTTGAAATCTCTCCTTGAGTTTGTTAAAAGACAGCGTTCTGAATTTTATTCCTATGAAGAAAAAGGAAAAGACAAGTCCGTGGAGAAAGCATAGAAACAATCTTCAATAAGAACAGAAATGCAAAGTGTCAGTTTGATGTAGGGCCATCAGCCGAAACAGTATTTTCCACGAGATAAAAATTCAAGGTTGATGTATTTCTGGATATCATTGACTAACTTTCTTCAGTCTTCCAACATGGGTTAGAAGCTTATAAAGACATCCATGAGAAATTTTGCTTTCTTAAAAAAGCTAACTGAGTAATGACGCCATCCGAGGAGCAGCAGCCAATTTAATGAAAGGAAATATAAGTGATATCGAAGACTGCTTTCTTTCGGAATTAGTACAATTTTCAGAACTCTTCAAAAAAGATATTATCCAGCCCCAGGCTCAGGGTCAGGAATGGGAAGTGGCATAATGTGAAAATCGAAACACATGCACATAGCTAAAAATTTTGCTGTTTTTTAATGAGCAAAATTTCACTCAGTCCTTTCCAAATGTACACATCGCACTTCGCATCTATCTCTCAGTGATGAGATCAAACTGCAGCGGAGAGCGATCATTTTCCAAGATAAAAAGAATCAAAAACGAAGTAAGAAGTTGCATGGGACAACACCGATTGAATATGCTCTAATGAGTATTGAAAAGGAACTTGTTAGCTCACTTAGCTTTACAGTCTTGATTGATTACTTCACCATGAGAAAAGTTCGGAAACGAAAGCTCTAGTTTGAAATGAATAATAAGAAATATTTTAAAGAATTTAGGATTCTTGTAAATTTATAATAATTAAATTTACTTCTTTTAATTTTTTGTCTGATTACACTCTGCCTTACAAGTTACAGTCTTATATTAGCTGCTAGCAATCATTTTATTTAAATGGACACTGGCTGGACAGGGTCCCAGTTTGAATTCCAGCCAGGGGCCCCCTGCAGTCTTAATCCGCCCCTGATTTCATAGCAACATTTAAGATACAAATCTCATGTGAACTACATGTTCAGTTTACGTATATAAAGTTATATAAAGATACAAATCTCATGTGTACTAATAATTCCCTTGATGCCTATAAAGTTATATAAAGATACAAATCTAATTTGTGCTAATAATTGCCTTGATGCCTATAAAGTTATATAAATATACACATCTAATTTGTGCTAATAATTGCCTTGATGCCTATAAAGTTATATAAAGATACAAATCTAATTTGTGCTAATAATTGCCTTGATGCCTATAAAGTTATATAAAGATACAAATCTAATTTGTGCTAATAGTTCCCTTGATGCCTATAAAGTTATATAAATATACTAATCTGATGTGTGCTAATAATTCCCTTACTGACTATAAAATTTTATAAATATACAAACCTTTACATCTATAACAACTTTTCAAAAATGCCTTTAAACATATTATTTGAAAGCTTACGGAGACTACATACATTGTAAACACACTAAAGATATACCCGAGATTTTACGATAATTTAGTAAATACAGTCAGATGTCCAAAAGATCGGTTATTTTTTTCTACACCTAAACCATAACATGAATTGCCTATTCTTCCTCAATCTTAAATACTATATTGTGTATGGGCGCCGTGGCGCCTGAGGCGCCCGCTTTTATTTAGGGCGCCTACGGCACCAACCTTTTTCAAAAGCCCAACTAACTTGTCCTTTTTTGTTAAATCGAGAGCGAAATACACCACACACATTATTGCTTTCCATTAACACAAACAATTATGAAAAGTCAAAAGAAATAATAATACAATAATTCAATTGATGTGGACACAGAAGAGACAGCGGCTTTATTTTAACATGATAAATGTTTTGTTCATCGTATCATATGTTATCCTATGTTTCACAATAGACTGACACGTGTAACAGTACTCTCATTAAATATTTTGTTAATTTATTGGTTTGCTTGTAAATAATAGAATGAACGTTTAAATAGCAAAAATGTAGATTAAATTGTATGTCTCGTATTATTTTAAGTTCTACAGGGCAAAAATAAAATCTTATGATGCCTGCATTCTTCTCAGAAATCTAATAGCAAAAATTATTTAACATTCCTTTACTTTATTTTACTCCAAGTATGGGGAAGAAAGAAGTCGACTACCACCAAATAAGAGATACAAAATACCGTGGAGCTTACAGGAACATATCAGACGATCACTTTTTTTCTAAATATATTTTGAAATTTGTTTCAAATCCTTCGTTTTTAAGATTTTAAAAAAATCAATGTCAGTTTTAAAATCTATTAATTTTGTGTCAAAATGCTTCAACTTTATTCATAAAGTTTTTACTGTCAAATTGTATGTATAAAGACATTACCTAAAATCACACAATGTATTTGTCATTTAACAAAATAAAATATACAATGCTAAATTGTGTTATTTTCCTTGGCTAATATAAAAGTAAGGCACAGAAGCTTCCATATTCGCTATGCTGAGCAACTCCAGACAAAAAAATGTTTAAAATTAAATGAAACATATGGAACTTTTGGTATAGAGATTAACAGAGTCTGCGTCTCATCGCAATATTTCTTGGCGTGGCGTCATTATTTAAAGTTTGTGAAAAATTAACGCCATAAACAGTACTGTGATTTTATTTTACGTTTATTTTATTTTATTTTTAAATATTTTTTTTGTGTAAGTGTTTAAAATCAGGGCTTCTCAAACTTTTTGATGAGTTGGACCGGCAGGAATTTTTCCTTTGTTCCAGGGACCGGTGCGCTATTTTAGCGAAATGTAATTAATTTCATTTATTTATTTTTTTCAATTGATGTGCTTACTGCATACAAATTGACATATTCTATAGGATTAGTATTATGGGTTGCAAATGGAGGATTAAAACTATAATCTTCTGCCCTTTCTTGGTACCGATCGGCGGACCACCACTTTGAGAAGCACTGTTTTAAACTACAATGACACATGTCGGTTTTATCATGTCTGCAAAATGGTGGACATCACACTGGGTCCCGAGGACAGTTGTATGTAGGCTATTTACGATGAGGATAGCAGTTGGTTTTGACACTTTTCAATTTAGTGTTATGGTTAGCAACTTTCTATTTAATTGATTGTTTCATTCGAAATAAGATAGTTCTATTTTAATTTATTTTTATGGTGTTGCTTTCTTTGAAATACGTGTATTTTACATTTTCATAGGTAGTAATACAAAATCTATAAGTAATATTAATGTATTACACGCGTTAATTAGCTGGGACAAAAGTGAAACCAGATCAGTAAGAAATGCGTTACATCCCTTTACGTGATTACGGATAATTTACGGATAATTAAAAATTAAAATGTAAAAATAATATTTTTTTAAAGAAAATGATAAAAAAAATCATATGAGTTCATTACCTACGGGCTTATAACATTGTGTAAATGCTATAGATATATTTTGTTTGAAATATATAAACCGAGCAGGGCTGTTTCCCTTAATTGGATAAAACTAAGTGTGTCAATAAAATAAAAGTCAATTTACAATACTTGTAAAAGTGATTAGTGTTCCAAACAATAGCTTATATTTGTTATGTAGGAGCTAATGTTAATAAAATATGTGCAGTATGTTTTAATATGTTGTATATAAGAAATAAAGGACGTTGCCATTTCTATAGATACATGTAAAACATGGCTTAATATTTACGCGTTAATTAACGGAAAGACGGATCAACTATATTTAATCTTCTTCGCTTCTGTAATCTATTTTAAAATACTGTGTAAAACATATTAAATATGCGTACTGTAGTTTAGTTGCTTCCATGGTACGTGCTATTGTTTAGAGGTGATTACTTTCATAAATGTCCACAAACAAAGAGATGCATTAAAAAGAATTCACCGGGGCTTCCTAAGAAGAAACTGGATTATGGATAGGACTAATGTGATATAAGTAACAGTGAGGCTGTTAAATATTGACTCTATCGTCACTGTTGTCTAGGGCAGTGCTTCTCAAACTTTTTGCTATGGCAGACCGGAGTAGCAAGTAGTACACGGAACAGTTTTTGGAGGCCTCCACATGACGTCATAGTTGACCTTTGACCTTACTGGCGTCGCGAGCGGTAATTAATTATGTTTATTAGACGTGTTAATTAGTGTACTTAATTAAGTCAATTAAGTAATTGAAACATATAAATTATCCAAAATAGAATAATGATGTCATTATTATGAGTGTTTTTTTATACAAACATGTTAATTCGGGGGGAGGGTGTGGGGCGCCAGTGACATAGGTGTTCTTTTGGTGTGGTATATTATTTTTCTTTTTGTAGCTTAAGGGGCAATAAACGTGTATTCCATTAAGTATTTAAATGAATAAGTCATGTCACTTTTTTCTAAACTTTGGCATTTTACTTTTTTTTTAAATGTGTTATTTATTTTATTTCCTTTTTTTCTATAATTTGTCATTATAATTTTATTTCATTTTTAAAATTTTATTTAATTATTGAGTGGTTCTATTATATTATTTAATTATTGAGTGGTTCTATTATATTATTGAATTATTGAGTGGTTCTATTATATTATTGAATTATTGAGTGGTTCTATTATATTATTTAATTATTGAGTGGTTCTATTATATTATTTAATTATTGAGTGGTTCTATTATATTATTTAATTATTGAGTGGTTCTATTATATTATTTTAAATTAAAAGTAACGACATTAAAATGTAAAATATAAACAAGTATCATACAATTTTACTGTTTATTTTCATACAAGTTATCCGTTTCAAACACCTTGTGTCTATTACGTATCAAACTGGTTAAGACGTGGTGGTCGACTGGCAGCGCACTGGACTGTCGTACCGATGGTCACGGGTTCGAATCCGTGTGAAGGCAAGGGTTTGTTCACGGGGTCTAGGGCGTCCCTGAGTCACCCAGCTCCGAATGGGTACCTATAGGCGGCTGGGTAATGCGTGGAACCCACAAAGCCGTGGCCTGTGAATGCTGCATCACTTGCCAACAGATCATCTTTCATGGTCTGTGGACGCAACTATCTTCTGCATAGAAGGAGCGTCTGTATTGATAAGATAAGACATACTTCTTAACACATATTTACAATAACACTTAATGTAATTACAAGTTCAAGTCATATTTAAGTAAGTTTAATTTAAGTACAAGTTCAATTCATATAAATTATGTACATTAAATTTAAGTACAAATCATATAAAAACAAGATAAATCATATTTAATTTAAGTAAAAGTATGTACATTTAATATAAGTTCAAGTCATATTTCAGTACAAGTCAGATAAGGCGTGTACAGTAAATTTAAACAGTTGTAAATAGATATATATAAATATATTCACATATAAACAATCGCCTGTGTCAAGAAGACGTTTATTTTGTGGGATCTCCCACTTCAGATAGGTTTTTTTTAAAAATCAGTAGGCTAAACTTAGGATGATAGAGTTTTATTATGATTTTATAGATACGTTCAGAGATAGGACCGATTTTGAACTCTGTGAAATGGATACAGACAGTTTGTATTTGGCCCTTACGAGACAGGACTTAGCTGACGCTGTTAGGCCCCATCTGAGACAAGAATTTTATGACGTCTACGGCCAATGGCTCCCCTCTGAAGTACATGGGGACCTTTCTAAACAAGGCAAGGGCGCTGTACCGTTAGATTGTCAGGAATGTAGGGATATGAAATTGTATGAAAAAATAACTCCGGGGCTTTTTAAATTAGAGTATGAGGGGGAGGGTATGGTGTCCCTTTGTGGTATGACTTACCACTGTGTCGGGGACTATAACAAAACAAACACAAAGGGGCTCACAAAACAACACAACACCTTAAACAAAGAGGGTTTTATGAGAGTTGTCACATCACAGCAAGCAGGGGGCGAGGAAACATGGGCTTCAAAACACAGGGTGTTTTTATGTATACATACAAACAACACGGCGGCTGGATAGCGAAGTCAGTAGTGCGCTCGCCACCCAAAGCCACAATATAAATGATACGCTAATAAAGTCCTCCGCTGACCCCTGGAAGAGAATTAGGGCACCCACCAGGTATAAAAAAGCCCCGAATAAGCTATAATGGAAACATTAGGGATCCCTTACGACCATATGTTATTAGACTTACTTACACACAGGAATTCTCTTTCATATGTTTATATTAAAAGAGGTTCACCCCGACAAAGTTTCCACATCGCCTCTGGCCAGTTAGTTTATGGGAACCCCCAGGGCATTTTTTAACATGCAACACTAGGGACATACGACGTTGACTAGACGACACAATATAATGTCGTTTAAATAATGTCATTCAATGATTTGCTTCTGAATGTGTTGATAACTTTAAATACTTATTGTAATTACGTAATCGTATGTTAGCGTGCACCTAATTTTTTGGCAACTAGATGTTGACAATACTGTGTACTGTGAATACATTCGGCACCTACATTTTTTAAATATGCAAGAACAACACTGTAGCGACCTACCATCACTGGAGCACCATCTGTGGCTTACGATAAGATATTACGAGTATGTCTTTTTCTTTAAAAACAGTTCATCGAAAGCATGAACTGTTGATTTTTTAAAGTAACAGTTTGCAAAACTTTAGCAAATAACAATACTCTGACACTTTTTCTTCCTTTGTGAGCCACACGTAAGCTGAAAGTAATGCTGAATTTCTTGGTAAAGTTGACTCATCACATTAAATACAAAATTGAGATGAAATTAAAATGCCACACAATGAATCGTTTACATTTTGAGACATTTCTTTAATTCTTCTTTGCATTGTTACATTGCTCACCAAAATGTTCTTTATAATATCAGATGCTGGCTTGTGTAGCATAGTATTTATTATTTCACTTATAACCGGTATAAGTAGTTCTCCATCAGTAGTATGAGCTTTTCCCGATCTGGAAATCATTAATGAAATTTTGTAATATTTTTTAAAGTCAGTTGTTTGAATCTGTTTTTTCTTTTATTGTTCGATGAGAAGATAAATCATTCCTTTTTTATCACCAGGAATATTAGTCAAATGTTCTTGTAGTCTGAAACAATTTATATATATACTAGCTGACCCGCGGCGTAGCATACGCGCTAATGATTTAGTGACGGGTGAAGACTTCCTGAAAGACACAGTTGTTAAAATGTGGTGGGTTTGGGCAAACGACTGTGAGTGAATGAAAAGAAGGAACTCTGGAGAGACCCGCGGCTTATCATCCATCAAAAATGACGGAAGTTTTCAAAAGAAATACACATCAGATTAAAAAATAACTTAATACAGATGTTTCATTTATTTTTATTTGATTCATTTATTATCTTATTGAACAATTTTATGCGGAACGTTCGAAAAGTGTTATTTTTGGTGCAGTAATTTGGTACGCATTATTGAACAAATCGATCGCAGCCCACCTAACAGCATTATTCCATACATACATACAGACAAACAACGGGAATTATGTATATTGATAAAATAATTCAAATATATGTATTATCTATATACACATAAATCAAATTTTCAAAATATTTCTTAATAATAATAATAATAAATTGATTATTTATATAGCGCTGTATCCCAGTAAGGAACTGGGCTCACAGCGCTTTACATGAAAGAAATAACATACTTATAAGTATTAAATTAACTTTCATATCACAACAAACACAAAAAATTACAATACATTATACATAAGCTACGTTAATCATTTACAAGAAATGTTGTTTCATCAATTTTAAAAATAAGTTGTGAAAAGATGTGTCTTAAGTGCAGTCTTGAAAGACTTGGTTGTTTGAATACTACGTATGTGTAATGGTAGAGAATTCCATTGTTTGCTTGCACAAAAAGAGAATGACCTTTCACCAAACGTTTTGGTGCGTGTCATAGGAACAGAGAGAACGCGTGTGTCTGCAGAAGATCTTAGCTTGCGAGTGGGTGAGTAGACCGACAAAAGTTCAGTAAGATACGATGGGCATGAGTCCGAAAAGAAATTGTGACAGAGAACGGCCAGTTTGTAATCAATACGGGCTTGTAAAGGCAGCCAATGAAGTGAGCGAAGAAGTGGAGTAACATGGTCATGTTTTTTTGCCTTGAGCACCAGTCTGGCAGCTGAATTTTGAACTTTCTGTATTCTTTCAATGCATTGTTTTGGCACACCAGACAAAAGAGAATTGCAGTAATCCATACGAGCCAGTACAAGTGCACAGACTAGTGTTTTTGTGGCACTAACTGTTAAGTAATGACGGATTGAGCTGATCTGACGAATGGCAGTGTAGGCAGAGCGACAGATGTGATTGATGAAGTTGTTAATAGACATGTTGTCAGAAATAATGTAGCCAAGATTCCTAGTCGATGTTGTGAACAGAATATCCGAACTGGCTACGTGAATTGACTTCGGAAGAGACAAAGTACTGCGTGATTTATTGTTGCAAAATAGAAGTGCTTCAGTCTTGTCATCATTCAGCTTGAGTTTGCTTAACGTCATCCAAGACTTCACTTCACCAATGCACTCCTGCAACAATTGGACACCGGAGTCCATATTAGAGGGATCAGTGTGAGTATATAGTTGAGTATCATCTGCAAATGATTGGCTTTTAACTGAATGCTTTTCAAGCAGTAGAAGTAGCGGTCTTGTATACAGTACAAAAAGTACCGGACCCAAAACAGAGCCCTGCGGCACACCATAAAGCAAGTCAGCTTTGTGAGAGATACAGCCAACTACTGATACTACCTGTGATCTGTCAGATAAGTATGATTGAAACCAAGCCAGAACTGAGCCAGAAATTCCAAAATAATTTTTCAGGCTTTTCAGCAGTATTTGATGGTCGACAGTGTCTTGTATGCTATCAACACCTCTTTAAAGTTATTCTCCACCCTCCTACAAATGCACCTGTGATCATCGCCGCCCAACTGGATCGCTGCAGCGCCCACCACTGTACTAAACCATCAAGGAAAAACATACATGTAGTCAGACATGAAGTAGTGAGAGGATATTGTTCCAATCGAACTTATTTTATTCTGGTGGTAAGAGAATCCTAGCAAGTCATTGAAATGTTATCCCTCATTAAAGAGATCGAAGTCAAGTGGCGTGCCACTTACATACAAATAGTTTCAAAGATGAGTCAGACGTCTTATATTTGAATCAGTTATGCGAAGAAATACATAACGGTTGAAGTTTTATATTTACAGTTTTCTAAATTTGATGTTACTAGGATTCTGAAAATGTATTTTTCCTTCGAATTTAATATATTTATTAATCATTCTTTGTTACATGCAATACAAAGTGTAAGCAATACAAAGTGTAAGCAATAAATATAAGTTATACTATCTGGCATATACTTGTAGATTGCAATTTATTCGAAGTAAAAGAAATAAATACGATCATTTCATTATACTTGCGCTTAAATTGTATCAATTACAATCTAAATTAAATGGGTCGATAGCGGTGCTTTTTAGTGCGTCGCTCATTGGGAAAATTCAATTTAATTGCAGGTTAGCTGTGACAATAGAAAATATTTTAATTTGTAAAATTTCCATTTTATTGTGTGTATCTGTCAGTTCAAACTTTGTTCAATCATTTGTATTCCATTATTGTATGATGATCGTTGTTGTCGTATGTGTTATAGAAGTTACCCAACTAAACAATCTTTATTATCATACAAAACAATCAAACTGACAGACAACACTAACAAACTGACATTCAACACTAACAATCAGACAACTCTAACATACAGTCAACACTAATAATCAGACAACTCTAACATACAGTCAACACTAACAATCAGACAACTCTAACATACAGTCAACACTAACAATCAGACAACTCTAACATACAGTCAACACTAACAATCAGACAACTCTAACATACAGTCAACACTAACAATCAGACAACTCTAACATACATACAACACTAACTATTAAACAAATCTAACAACCTGAGAGACAACACTTACAATCAAACAACTCTTACAGGCAGACATACAACTTTTACATACAGACAATGCTAACACTCAGACGTGTAGGAAATACAAACAAACAGACATCTCTAACAGAAAGACAAACTCAACAATGAGACCAATCTTATAGACCGACAACACTGAAAATAGGACAACATTTACTAAGTGACAGACAACACAAAGCATCAGACAAATCTAACAGACAGACAACACTAACAGACAGACATCAATAAGAACCAGACTACTCTCAAAGGCAATCATGACAACAACACTAACTTATCCATTGGTTCCTGACATGAAACCGAGAATTGATAACAGACAAAGTTGGCCCCTATCACCCCAACTATAACACTTGTTTAAAGTTAAATTAACTTTACACAGAAGTATTGTACATATCAATACATATCCTGTTACACTTTTTTAAATTCAATATATTACTTTCACTTTTGTTTTTCAACCCGACCGACCGACAATGACAGACAGACAAGACAGTGAAGTTAATATAAGGGATTTTCTTATATATGAGACATATATACAAATTATTTATTAATGTTCTATATAATACGCACCGCGCGACAAACATTACAGACCCCGAACGTGACTGAACTTCTCTTGCTGTAAAACACGGGGATGTGGTCATCGATGGCTGGGGTGAAATGCAGTGAACCGTGGAGGCCGGTGATATAATAATAATTAATCTTGCAAAAAATGTCCTGTTTGCTGCTTTTCTGTACTACATAAATATTGTTGCTATGGGCAAACATACAAGCATGCCTTTAGTGCATATGAACTCTTATTGACTCTATCGTCTACCCAAGTGGCTTGTGAGAGATCTTTCTCTAAAATGAAATCAGGGCCGGCCCCGGGCTTTTCAGGTCTCGCGCTTTGACTAAACATTTTTACAAATATTTACAATTTTACTTCTATTATTCAATAATTTGTTTCTTTATAACAAAATATCAATAAAACTTTTTATTTATTTTTTCAGGATAAAATAATTAGAAAAATCCCGTACTAATATAATAAAATATTGTAATCATCCTACATCTTATATGCAAAAAGTATTTTTCCTAGCGTATTTAAGTAAGCATTTATGTATTCAGAACATTTTAAAAAAGAGAACGCCACTTTCAGGCTTTAAGTGAAATAAAAAATGTGTTAGACTGTCTGACCATGATAATTCAAAGGGACATATGACATCTACTTTGGAATGGTTTGAGATGAAAAACGGGCTAAAAAATGACAATTGACAAACTAAGCCAAAAGATAATGAACAGTGAAAAGGCTCGTTTGTATAGTGTATTTCAACGTCTCATGGCCATTGTCCAATTTCTCGCTCAGCTATTTCGTAGTTCGGATGATAAATACATCAGGCACACAATGGAAACTTTTTGGGTCTCGTCGAATTGCTGGCAAAATTTGTTTCGGTTTGGCAGGAAAATATAAGAAGAATAAAAAATGATGAAATTCATGATTACTACTTTAGGAAAGCGCATTCAGAAACGAACTCATTTCGTTGATGGGAAATAAGGTAAGGAAAATTAGTGAAGGAAGATTAAAATCAGCTAAATACTTTGCATTAATACTTTATTGCACACCGTGCCAATGTCACCAAGAACAGATGTCACTGACAATGCGTTATGTAAGCCAAGGAGGTGGATATTCTGAAGTAACTCATGAGCACATCATACGTTTTCTAGAAAAGGAAGAAAGTACTGGGCAACAACTGCTTGATGTTTTACTATTGGAACTGAGAAAATTGGGCTTATATTTTTCTGATATCCGCGGTCAAGGAAGATACGACAACGGTGCGAACATGATAAGCAAACGTGAGGCGTACAAGGCCGTTTTTACAATTACATTCCTGAGCATTTTTTACCCTTTGTACCCTTCACAGCTACAACTTGCTGCTATTGTTATATGGTAAATACTTGTCCTGATGCACTGACGTATTTTTACCACGTTTTTATTAACTCGCTTTCGTTCCTGTTTGTTGGTTTGTTGGTTTGTTTGTCCAAGATTTTTTCAAATCTGCCAACGTAAAATTGAACCACTTATGATGGTCCAAGAGATCTGAAAATTCTACCACAGATAGATCGTGGATGACAATGCATTGTATCAAAATTTCAGATCGGTCGAATGTACTGTTATTAAATTATTGAACTTCTTAGTTAATCTATAGCCTATATATAAGCATCTGTACCGTCTGCTTTTGTTGACATCCGTGAGTTCACCCCGTGACCAGATTACAATGTTTTTAAAAAGTTGGGTGGGTGCTTGTGAGGTGTGTGGTAAAAAAAAATAGAGATTAAAAATATTTTTTAAAAACCAGGTTGTTATAAGTGGACTAAAAAGAATAAAATAAATAGAAGTAAAAAAAATGATTTTTAAAAACCACGTTTTTATAAGCGGACTAAAAAGAAGAAATAATTTAAAACGTCTAAGTTCAAGTAGTTTCATTTAATATGGCTAAAAAATGTGGGGCGGGTGTTTGGTATAAAAATTAAAGATTTCTAATTTAGAATGCAAAAGAGAGATCTATAAGTGAGAGTATGAGTGAGCTGCATATGTTAAACCTCATAAGCGCCCGCCCCACGTTTTTTTTTATTTATTGGTATATAATTTAAAAATCGATGGACTTTATTTTCCAAGTATGTTTGAAATATTTCTGTTAAACCACGATGTGAAACAAAATTGGAAAGCCATGTTGAAAGCGAAAAGGTAGTGCTATATCAATCATGAGAAATCGATGATGCACTTTTAAAAGTAACATAGCAAAGTAGTGATCCAAAAGTTTGAAGTGAAGCAAAGTCTTTGTGAAAACCACTTAAGAACTTCAATTTCCTTGTTTCAAATGCTTTTTGATACGACATTTTGTTCCAATTTAATTATATTGCAAAAGAATTACAAAATATTTCTGTCAGTCTAGTAACTGAAGTTTAGAACATGGAAAATACTTGCAAATGGTGAAAATCTACTGAAATCGCGGTTTTGAAACAACAATAGGATTTGCAAAAGAAATTGTCTCAGACATAGAAGTTGAACCCATATGAACCCATTTGAAAAAGAAATCAAACGATTTAGATATGAAAGAAAAGATGAAGGATTTGTAGATGCACAAGAAAACAAGTAGCACATATTTTTAACCAGGTTGTTGATATGCAATCATATCGATGGTCATATCATTTGAACAAATACTAAGGTATCATGACTCGTTTTAGTTTTTCTATATAAAGTTCATCAATTACAAAACAATGATGTACTGAATTGCTGTATGAATTTTGAGAAAAGATCACTGCCTGTAGAGTAATGATCTTGATGGTTTCATGCTTGCTGATGAGTAGCAATCATTGAGTTCCATAATTTCTGCAGTTACCTACAACGATCCTGTAAATGTTTTGCAGTTACTTTATCTAAATAATCGCTATAGTGACTTTCCTAAAAATCACATTGCAATTCAAACACTTTCAACTATTCCTGTCACTTTGGCTTCAGAAAGTAGAAGCTTTTCGAAACTAAAACTTATTAAAACCTTTATAGGATAAACATGATTCAAGATCGGCTCAGTAACATAGCCATTTTGACATTGAGACTTATGTTGCTAAGGATCTTGACAATATTGAACTTACCAGTATTTCAGATCTTGCAGCTGCAAATGCTCACAAGATTTGCTTGTAAGTTGTAAAAACAAGGTGGAAGTAGAAGATGCAACCAAACCAACGCTAGTGTATATAGTTTATATTGTTAATTGTATAATATATATAAACTGTCTAATTAGCATACCAAAACAAAACATTTAATTATTTAAATATCTCTTTTTGATTTATATGATCTTCAATTAAAACTGTAATCATCGATGTGTCAATGCTGTTATAGAGTAAAAATTTAAGTAAAGTATTTATTTATTTCATATCATTTAATATATGTCGAAATGCAAATGTTTGCATGGGTGTCACTCCTCATCTTGTGCCTTGGACGCGGGGCCCCGCATATATGCTGCCTTGAGCCCCTCACATACTTTAGGGCCGGCCATGACTGAAATACATTAAGAATCGCTTGCGAAGTTCATTGACTTCTACACACCTTGAAGCTATTATGCGTTAATCAACATCAACCCCTGTTTTAAGTGAACTAAATAATGACACAATTATAGATTATGAGGTTGAAATGACACCCAGCTTAAAGAATTTGCTTATACTATAAACACCATCACAGTAAGTCCCAATAACTTGAGTTATAACTTGAATTGACCCATTCTTGATATTTTATTTATAAATATAAATGTGATTTATCGTTTTTTTGTTTATTTTTTTGTTGTTGCGTTTTTTAAAATTCATATTGTAATTTGTTAAGTGCCCCTTGACAATGAAGGCCTCGGCCCTCAGGTTTTGATGGAAAAAATGAACAAGGAAAATAAAAGTTATGAAGATAGGGCAACTTTTGGTTTCCCCGGGCCGCTGGAACTCCCCAGTCCACCCCTAGTTATAAAAAAACACTTTTCTTATTCCGTATGCAAGAACAAACACATACAAATTGTCGTTCTTTCCGTCCGGAATAAACTGGTACCTTAAGGACCGTCTATCAATGGCGACTTGCATCTGAGGAGGGCGGAGGGAGGGGGTCATACTTTAGTGATATGTGTGACAAGGGGAAGGGGGTGTTTTAGAACTGTGACCTCACATCAAAATCGTGCAACTTTAAATGAAAGTTCCACTTAAATACTTGATTGCCTACAATTTATTTAATGACTTTTTAAATGGCTTCGCGTGAGTTACGATGTTAGACTGTGGCTCACACTAAATACACACTTAAATGACAATAAAATGATTTGAAACAAGCTAATTTTCAAATAGGAAATACAGCTTTTCTTTTTTTTTAAATACAAATTGTCGTTCTTTCCGTCCGGAATAAACTGGTACCTTAAGGACCGTCTATCAATGACGACTTGCATCTGAGGAGGGCGGAGGGAGGGGGTCATACTTTAGTGATATGTGTGACAAGGGGAAGGGGGTGTTTTAGAACTGTGACCTCACATCAAAATCGTGCAACTTTAAATGAAAGTTCCACTTAAATACTTGATTGCCTACAATTTATTTAATGACTTTTTAAATGGCTTCGCGTGAGTTACGATGCTAGACTGTGGCTCACACTAAATACACACTTAAATGACAATAAAATGATTTGAAACAAGCTAATTTTCAAATAGGAAATACAGCTTTTGAGCTTTATCACGTCATATTTGTTTAGTTTTAGCGTGTCTAGGTTTTTTCTTTCTGATCTAGGTTGTTTTTGACGTCTGTCTAGGTTTTTCCCAAAATTGTCACTGGCAGCCCTGGATACAATATTTTTAGTCCTGGTCATTTCTAAATCGGTAAGCGTCTTAGCTCAATGAGTAATATTCTATTTTTAAATGAGATTAGCTATTAGCCAAACAATTTTTGAATAACAAATCGATGAGGTCACAGGGTGAACTCTCCACGTGAAATGAAACTACGGCAGGCGGGTACAGATGCTTATATAAAGATAAACTAACAAATGCATTAATTTAATTACGGTACATTCGATCAATCTGAAATTTACATACAATGTATTGTCATACAAGATCTATCTGTGGTAAAATTTTGAGCTCACTAGAACCATCAACAGTGGTTTAATTTTACGTACGCAGATTTGAAAAATTGTTGGACAAACACACAGGAACGAAAGCGAGTTCATAAAACGTGGTTAAAAATAAATAAAGTCGAATCACTATGTTCTCAAAATTGTTAGCATATTAAAAGTACAAAACAGTTTTTGCTTTTTCAAGTCCAATAAGCTGCCTTAAACTAACGAATGATTAACATATAGCTGATAAGATACATCCTTCTAAATATACCTACATTTACATATTGTCTCGTATTTTTTATTTAATTTTTATGAAATTTTTCCTTAAAAATGATACATGTAGACTTGGGCTGAGGAAATAAACAATTAAATTCTCAATTAATCATTAACATTTTGTAACTATTAATTTTTTTTCAACGATTAATCGACCCACACCTCATAAATGTACTCAAAGTGGGTGGCAACAAAGCTTCTTGCGTTCACTTGCCTTTTAGTCGCATTTTTCATTTTCACAGAATAACATATGATTCGTAGTGTATTGGTTATCATGTCCGCCTTGCACGCGGAAAGTCCTGGGATCAAACTCCGAGCCGGATTTGTAAAAATTTCCGGATTTGAGATTTGCCGGAGTCGGAGCTATAATTAATATATATTTTATCGCAAACCCGGCAAGTTGGATTTGGCCGGATTTATGAAGCAAATTTCTGCCGGAGCCGGATTTGTAAATATGGCCGGATTCCGGATTTGCTGGAGCCACAGGCAAAATACGGTACAACCCTAATTTCCATGAAATCATAAACCTTTTGGCAAAAAACAACATGAAATTAACAACCCTAAACATGAATAACCCTCGCTAGGGTCAGCCAATCACAGTTTATGTTAAAGGGATGGTAGTAATAAAGGGTGGGGACGGGAAATAACAACCTCAGTGCGCATGTCTCCACTTTTACTCGCTATTTTTTAATTTCTTCGTGCTGCTGTTTGTTTCCGTATTTTCAACCCCACCTCCCGTTCTTTGCACTATCTATAATGAGCAAAGCTACGTCGTATGCTACACCGTGGGTCCTTCTTGTATGCATTAGTACAAATAAATAAACTTAAGCAATTGTAAATTCGACGCTGATATATCAACAGGAAACATAATATGACAGTTTAATAAAATAATCTGCTACAGCTGATAATTGAAAGGTAAATTATAGTCAGTCCTCTCCACATAACATCTATTGGAACATTCCGCGCTAAAACCCATCGAACCAATATCTTATTGACGAATGTACACTTATTGAAATAAAGATGTAAGTATAATGATTCGATGTGTCCACGGGTGTTATAAATCCCTAGTTACGCCACTGATTTTAGTGATCAAATATCTTTAACTTCTTCACTTCTTAAGTCTGTTTTAATATACTCTTTAACACATGTTAAAATTGTGTACGAAATAAGATATGGATTAAAAAGAATTCACTGGGAAATCCTAAGAAGATGATGGATTATAATTATAGATAGAAATAACATGTACCGAGTAAGAGTGAGGCTAATTTATATGTACATTTATAAGTTTATAGAGTGGTGCCATTGTGACCATTTGTAAGTTACTCTTCCTTGGTAGGTGGAACTAACTCTAGCGTAGCCACTGCTAATATTCTTTTGGCGAAGCTTAAGTTATGCCTTTAGGCTAAATGTAACTACAATCATGCAATTCAACTATAGGAATCATATAAAAAGAGTTTTAAATGTAGACAAACGATCAAAGTTAAATTTTAAAAAATATTTTGTAAAAGGATTATATCATTGGCATGTCACACAAAGATACTATACACATAAAAATAACGTTTTAAAAAAAACAGACACGCCCTTAAAAACATTAAATTGCATGCAATTATATATATATATATATATATAAAGAAAACTGCACAGCTACTTGCATTTGATGTGAATAGCTAATGACTTTTGATTAAAAAATATGTAATATAAATATAAAGAGCAAAATAGTGATACTTCATACGACAATTAATTCTAACTTGCATAAACAACACAAATATAATCTAACACAACTTTAAGATGGACATAAGGATACAATAAAACTTTTCTTATACCGTATACAAGAACAAACACAAACAAATTCTCCTGTTTCCCACCCTGAATTAGAACGTGGTATGGGTTGCCAGGAAACAAGGAAAACCAACAATCTATCAACATTTAAAACTCTAATTAAAATTCGTAGGACGCAGTAATCTTGTGTATGGAATATTCGTCTTTAACCGATAAGATAAGTGCAGCGACACATGTTGTAGGAACATCACTATTGTTGTCACCATATGAGTATTTTACATTTAGCAGAAATTATGTAGCTTTGTAAACATCAAAGACAAGGTTAATATGCAATTCTTGTTTTTCCCTTGAATGCACACATTTTATATACGTTCTAATATTTATAAATATCCATCATTTTGGACAAGAGGTATGTGGAAATGCTAGCAATATAAATTACATTGTATTTCTAATTATAGGGATTGAAGTCAAGTGGCATGCAACTTGCTAAATAAATCATTACAGTTTTAGAAATACCATAAAACAGTACCTTTCTTAAATACTAAGACAGACATATAAATTATGGTCATTACATACATTTCATAGTTTCAACATTTTAAAATAAATACCATTTTAAAAATTTATTTATTTATTTAAATTTTAAATGTCTATGCTTATTTTTATTTATATACAATTAAACATTTATAATACGCAGGTTATTATTGTTATGTAATCTCTAATAAATTTTACTTTACATTAGGGCTGCGGAAATAAACGATTAATTTCTCGATTAATCGTTAAACAATTTTAACGATTAAATTATTTTTCATCGATTAATTGACCCATCACTTACAAGTTATTGGAAGTTAAAAAGTAGAAAAAATAATCAAAAATAGCGGCCGATAAATAATACATTTCCTGACGATTACAGAACATTTTGGTTTTAAACTATTGACTGACGGGAATGTTCAAAATGTTGATAAAGGTTGACTACTATGGTTCTAACTCTTATCAAACCGAATGAAAAGCGTATTAAGCTAATGGCAGTAATGGAGTCTTGACTCAGAGACAGAAAATGAGGAAAGATCTTCTGATGAATTACTGCTTTACGAAATGGAAATGAAAGTTCCTGAATCCATTAACTCTCTACAATGGTGGAAACTTAATGAACACCGATATCCGATAATTTCATTCCTAGCCAAGAACGTTTTTCGCAAACCAGTTAACTCAGTTACATGTGAATGATTGTTCCACTCGGCTGGTTATATTGTCAATTAGACCTGCTCATCACTTGAACCAAATAATTTCAACACACTTGTCTTTTTGCGTAGTTGGTTAAATGATGACATATAAAGGAGACATTGTAGTGTTATTCAGAAGTTCAACAAGAACGTTTAATAACTGTTACTAATGACATACATTTTAATTTTTGGTTTTAATCGATATTAACGATTAATTAATAACTACATATCATTACATGAATGTAACATTAATAGAATTAAAATAAAATGTCCACCTTTATTAAAATTTGAATTGACCGTCTCTTGAGATACGACGCTGTGAGATGGCCTTGACAACATGACCTCTATGACGTATGTGAGCTATAGACTCCAGGACATGCCGATAAAGGAAAATAATCCTTTACCCACATGTGTTTTATACCCTCCTCCTTAGTTTATTTTGATTTGTCGGTAACGATTAAATCATCATGCAAGTTTGCCATAATTTGACGTTTTCGTAATTTGTAATCAAAGCATGTTATAATTTAGGCTCGGCTCTTCAATATATATATAATGTCATCCTTATAGAAAGAAAAACGAGTCAGTTCAATATTCAAGATAAGTCAGCGAGCTATTCAAAACTTCAGCAGCGGCCTTATTTGGACCTTGGTTCTGTACTTTACACAACCGTGATATGCGGAAATAATCTTGCTGTGAAATAGGTTAGTTTTTACGACTTCGATGGGTAGTGGAATAGCTTAAGATGAGTCCTTAAGCCAGATGGAACTCTGCGCCACACTGTTCACTGGCTTGATTTAAGGAGAAATTAATTGGCTTTGACTATAAGTATTTTATTCCAAGATTAGTAAAAGTATTTTAGCAATACATTAATATTTTATGTCTAATTTTAGAGATCGAAATCAAGTGACATGCACTTGTAAATGAAATTTGATTCGATCATACTGCCACACAATTTGTAACGTGATGTAAATTAATATTAAACAGAAACATTTATTTCCATGCTTCTTATAAAATGTAAATAAATGCAAATTGAATTTTTTTTTAAAGGAATCCTTAATTTGTATAAATCCATTAAAAATGTTAATCATTACATTTTGATAACACAATTTACAAATAAACTGTCTCATGTAACTTTTAATTACATTGATTTACATTTTTATATAAAATTTAAACAAAAAATATCCTTTTCATCTATATTGGACTTAAATTTTCTTTCAAATTACATTAACATTGGTGCTGTATCGTGCGGCGCTGACACGAAATATTTTTTTTACACATCTAACATGACGTCATTAAAATTATTTGTCATGCTTGTACAATCAGGAAAAGTATATATTTCATTTATATGATTATTATGAGATGCCAGGTTCGGAAAGACATCGGCCATTATGATCTTCCTTTCTCTAATTTGTTATCTTTTTAAAGGAAGACTTTATTGCTTACACTTTTGTTTGTTGACCATTCAGCCAGGCTATCCACGTATGTTGTTTTTTGTCTTCCTCTGTTTCCTCTACAATATATCTTTCTACATAAAGATACGCGTCCTATTCAATATTTCTTATACACAATGATTGATTTTAGCCATTTGAGAATGGGTTGGACAGGCGTATTACTTCCATTCAGGGCGTGGCGTTGGCGCTCCGCCCCATGTCCTGAGGAACCTTCGGCCTTTGGCTTGTCGAGCCGGGCTCTGTTGGGTTTTGGAAGTACATCTCTCCCATCTACCTACACCAGACTTGTCGAGCCGGGCTCTGTTAGGTTTTGGAAGTACATCTCTCCCATCTACCTACACCAGACTTGTCGAGCCGGGCTCTGTTAGGTTTTGGAAGTACATCTCTCCCATCTACCTACACCAGACTTGTCGAGCCGGGCTCTGTAAGGTTTTGGAAGTACATCTCTCCCATCTACCTACACTGGACTTGTCGAGCCGGGTACTGTTGGGTTTTGGAAGTACATCTCTCCCATCTACCTACACCGGACTTGTTGAGCCGGGCTCTGTCAGGTTTTGGAAGAACATCTCTCCCATCTACCTACACCGGACTTGTCGAGCCGGGTACTGCTGGGTTTTGGAAGTACATCTCTCCCATCTACCTACACTATACTTCTTACTAAAGTCGAGACCTTCCCCACTGGATTTCTAGACGTCTCTGGTGGTTTAATTCGCCCGTTACCACTCGCCAGGATTGTTAGTTTCAGGTTGTGGTCTGCTCCACACCCTACTCGTCTCCCAGGCCACGTAGGGGCCAACCTTTTCCGGCGGACCTGCAAAAACGATTTGCTACAACGATAGTATTTACAATTCTATATTTTTTTGGCTAAGAGAAAACAGAAACTGGAAAAAGTGGATAGGTCGAGACTTAAACATGACGGAACTGATTAAAAATGAGGTTAGGTCGAGACATGAACATGACCAAACTGATTTTTTTAAAAAACCGTAAAAACAAAGTTTTTAAACTATAAATCTCTTATATATGAGACATAACTTAAAATTGAAAACATCATGTACAACTATATAAAACCTAAAGTAGAATTCTTAAATTATTAAATGAACACTTTAAAAATCCAATAAATAACAATAAAACATTGAAAACAGAATAAAGTGAATGTAAAATAATATGTTTATAAATCTACCATTCGAGTGAGGCCAAGTGTCGGAGAAGGTGGTAGGGGAGGAGTGCGGATGGCAGAATACTTACTGAAAATAAAACGTTATTTACAAACTATGTATGAATTAATGCTAAATAAACGCTTACATTTTGTACAACTGAACACTAAACAAACGTAACATAACACTTAAACTGACGTAATTTTTATTTAACTTTTTCTTAAAAATTATTATTTTTTAACTTTTTGTTTTGCGCTTTCAAATTTTCTGTTTCACCTTTCATTTCCTTTGCCTCATTTCTACCAACAGCGTCTTGTCTTATTATTAAAACATTTTTTTAATCCCGTCTTACAAATGGTCTCTTAGCAAATGTTGATCCAAGGAAGCTCATTTTTGACTGCATTTTATAATGTTTCTGAAATGAGTTAGGCAAATGTCATTGAACTGTACAAGAACTGTTGGTGGCCCGTTGAATGCAGTCATGTGATGCCCAATTTTGAAACCTTCCGGCGTTTTTCATATCTTTGATTTTTTCGTATCTTGGAACTAAACATTCTTGGAGTGGCCTTTCGTATCTTCACATTTTCGTATCTTGAAGCATTTGTATCTCGAGGTACCACTGTAGTGGTACCTTAATGTAAGTCCTCAATCCTTTGCAGACCATTTATATTTACCAAATTGGGCGTATAGCAAACACATTTTTCCATAAGAGATAAAGGAAAAATGTTTAATCCGTACACATGAAAAAGATCAAGCAGCGAGGTGGAGGTTGGAGTCACATGTTTGTGACGAGGGGGAGGGGGGATGTGTTCAAAATTTTGATGTGACATAAAAACAGCGAACCGTTAAAGAAAAAGTTCCACAAAGAATATTTGATTGCTTACATTTTATTTAAGAATTTTAAAATGGCGTCAAGCGTGTTATGATATTAGAGTGCAGCCTCATATTAAATACAAACTTAAGTGAAAATAAACTGATTTTAAACATTCTAATTTTCAAATAGAAAATATGGGCTTATATTTGAGCGCAACTTTTTGATGTCATGTTTGAAAGGGGGTCTAACTTTTTGTGACGTCATGTGTTGAAAAAAAAAGGTGTGAGATCGGCTAAAATTGCGTGAAAAACGCAGATGGTATTCCAAACAAATGACGTATACCAAGTTGGACTTAAAGAAAAGCAGACGTATACCGAAGTACCACAGTATATATATTATGTAGTTATTAGATATCTGATAGTCGCATTAAATAGGTTGGGATCCATATCGATGTGACATTAAGAATGTCCAAGATGAGACTCAAGGATTGGAAGAGGCACTTCTTGAACTTCAGTCTAATAATGAGGCACGTATTGAATTTGCAAACAAATCAGATCTAATACATTTTTGGATGTCAAATGCTGCAAAGGTTTTCAACACTGCACATGAGGAGGCCTTCAAGATGTTGCTGCCGTTTGCAATAACGTGCTTTTTGAACAAGGATTTTCCACTCTAGTGAACATAAAAAAGCTGCCAAATCGATTGGACCCTGAAGACTGCTTCCAACTTGCCCTGACATCAAAAATGCCCCAATTTCGATGGAATTGCGTCACAAATGAAACAACTTCATTTTCTTCTAAAACTGACCTGTAATGAGTTGTTTAAAGTAAAATTGTGTTCATCCAACCTTATTGCATCATGTCAGATTTATCATTATATCTAGAATGGCCTGGGCCGTTAGACCTATAACCCGTCAAAACAATAATATTATCTTCGACTGTTAACTTTTATACTTGCATCATACGCATAATCCTTTTGGGTTTATTTTTAGAAACTTTTCAGGCTTGTAAAACTCAACAGATGCGTTTTGGGCCGGGGCTTAGCCCTAGACCCGTTGGGAAGGGAGGGGCTTACAACGCTCACAAAACGTCCAAGTGGTGTGGGCAGGACCTTGCGCCTTCGGGGCCAACGGCAACATATAAATTTATATTTTGGGGTAGCGAGCAAAAAGTTCGCCAAACCCTGAACTATACAATATAAATGTAATTTCAATTTTATTGTTTTATAAAACGTTCGAATCGCTAAAGAACAGGAAAAAAATGTTGTTGCGTTATAATAAAGGACGTGCAAACAAATTGTAATTGCCATCAGCGTGGTACCACAAAGCACCAGTTGATGAAGTATTTTATATGAAATTGTAATTGATAAACTTAGTTGACAAGATTAAAAAATTAAATTTTTATTCAAATATAATTTATAGCCTCTATGAAAATTAGCTATAAAACTGTGTGCTACCAAAATGTGTCGTTTTATGACACTCAATATATTATGCAGTTATTTACAACTGAAAGATAGAAATTGATTTTTTAACTTATTTCATTTTAAATTAAGTTAACTATAAAAAGTAATTATTTACTTTAATTTATTTACTTTTCTACATTTTATTCGACATAATATTTACCGTCCTTACGTTTTCTTTCGTTGGAAGTGGCTCGCCTCTCCAGCTCGATCCTTATGGTTAGGAATATGATGTTAATAAAATGATTCCTACCCATTCAACTTTTGGTCACTTCGTGCGCCTTATGCCACAGACACAGTGCTGCCAGCGCTAGGTTTTTCAACCTAGATCTAGGTTTTTTCGACCGTTTCTAGGTTTTTTATTTCGAAAATAGTCATAATCTAGGTTTTTCTTTAAAAAACATTTAATTAACGATTTTTCAAGTGCAAAAATTAATAAATATGCAATTAATATCCTAAATAAATTCTACTTTTTCAAAAAATAAAATTAGGCATTAGGTGGCAACAGTTTTTCAGACGCTCTGTCATGTTATATTATGATATCTTTGGGTCTATTCTACTGAATTCGAAAGTTGGCGCTGTTGCGGTGCCAGCTGTCTAAAGAAATCTGGTACAAGATAAAGCAGCTTGAATGTGCCAAAATATTCAATTTTATTAGACTTCATGACAGACTTAACAGCTCTACCATTTTCTTCTGCCTGTGTAGAGAATATTCTCTCAAGTATACATGCCATAGACCAAAAGATAATCTATTACAACGTTCAGATAGACATAGTTATACAAACACTTGTCCTATTCAGTATGCAAGAACAAACACATCAAAATGCTCGTTCTTTCTGTCGGGAATTCGGCCATGGAATGGGTTCCTGATTAAACGAGGAAAACCAATACTCTATCAACATTTAAAACTCAAATAAAAAGGCAATATCTTATCTTATCTGTTTACAGACGCTCCTTCTATACAGAAGATTATTGCGTCCTACGCTTATCTATGGTTTGTGTTTAGCCCTATTTAATAACAGACATAAACAATGGATGAAAGTAGGCCTCTATAATCTTCTGTATAAAAGGAGCATCTGTTATAGATGAAATAAGAATGGTTACAAGAATGCTGTTAAGATTTGTATTTATAAGGAAGATGACATAAGTGATAAAGAAATGCAGATGTAAGTATATTTTACAAATACTTATGTAGAACATACTAAAACCTCGGGGCCGTTCTTAAATGATCACACGCATTTACGGGAAAGAGAGGGGGTCACACTTTTGTGAGATGTGTGAAAAAGGGGAGGGGGTTTTAAGAACTGTGACGCCACATAAAAAAGTGCAACTTTAAATGAAAGCTCTACTTAAATATTTGATTGCTTACAATTTATTTAATGACGTTTTAAATAGCTTTGCGCGTGTTAAGATATTAAACTGCAGCCTCACACTAAATACATACTTAAATAACAATAAAATGATTTGAAACATGTTCATTTTCAAATAGGAAACACATACATTTTTTATTTATTTATTTTATTTTTATTTTATTTTTTAAAGGGGTGGGTGGGGGGGAATAGCTTTGTGACGTCATATTTGTTTATTTTTAGCGTGTCTAGTTTTTTTCTTTCGGATCTAGGTTTTTTTGACGTGTCGGCTAGGTTTTTCCAAAAATTGTCACTGGCAGCACTGCACAGACATTAAATTGAAATACACCTGGGACTTGGGGGAAACCAATTCAAGAACGACCAGTCTCCGTATGAGCACGGCCAGTCTTCGGTTGACCACTTGAGCATGGCCAGTCTCCGTATAAGCACGGCCAGTTACGTATGAGCACAGCCAGTCTCCAGTTGACCACTTGAGCACAGCAAATCTCCAGTTCAGAACGGCCAGGCTCCAGTTGTCCAATTGAGCACGGCCCTCTCATCGTTGACCTCTGGAGCATGGCCTGTCGTTCGTCACCGTACCGGAGGATGACAGTTTTCAGATGGTAGCAAGGAGAAGGAGCCGGTCGTCCTCCCCTGCTAGATCCAGCTTCAAACGCCAGGGAAGTAACAGCAACTTGATGGAACAGACAAGAAGGAAATTACTCAGGAGCGATCTCAACAGGAGCTTCAACAAGCAGTTTTAAATAAACACCATACAACATTACACACACATCAACAGCTAGGCACACGGAAATGACAGACACCACATTAACGATAATCTCCCTCAACATTAGGGGATGTAGAACGAAGGGAGACTGCATCATTAAATTGGTTAAAGAACACACACCTGATTTTATCTTTCTTCAAGAAACAAACATACACACTGAACACGACGCCAACACTTACACTAAACACTTAGGCTTTAAACACACACACGCACATTACAGCAACGGTAAAACACTGTATGGGAAAAGGAACAGCCATCATACAAACATCAGACTGATGGAAGATCACGAACAAAGGAAACGACAACGAAGGACGGATAACCACAGTCAACATCAGAAACAACAAACAAAAGTACACACTTATCAACATATACGCATCAGCAGATAAGAACAGGAGGAAACCTTTCTACGGGAAACTCCCACAATTCATAGCTCAGATTCATGACAGGGAGGAAATTATAATGGGAGGAAATTTTAATTATGTTAACGAATCATTATGCGCCACCAACCAACATAGAACTAGAGACGAAATTATTATAGAAGAAAATAGTCAGACGGAAATTATAAGATACATCACCGACACATACAGCCTATGTTGCCTACAAGGAAAAGTACCCCAAAGGGAGGGAAACAACACAGCAAAGAACCCTGCGCACAACAAGCGCCAGGTTGGATAGGCTGTATGTGCCAACATCTTCATTTATTAAATCCTTTATATTAACTCGTGGTGTCTGCTTGCTTGATTGTCGCCAAAACTTTGGATATATTTTTGACCCACTTCCTCGTAAGCTAGCAAGCTGAAATATTGCAGGCAGTTTCGTACCCATAATAAAAACAATGTATCAAAATTTCAGATCGATCGCATGTACCGTAATTGCATTATTGATTTTTTAAATTATTTTATTTATTCCTATGTATCATGTTTTTTTTTAAATAGAATGTAAGGGTGCGCATTATATTGAAAAAAACTTTCTGTCGCGCAATAAGGTGCGTATTTTATTGACAACTCTTTTTATAAACATATTCCTGATCGGTGCGCATTATATTAAACATGTTTTACGACACAACTACAATTTTGTATTTTTGGATGGTCTTGCGCTGCGTATTATAATGAACATTCTTTTAGTTACGTCTCGTACATAAAGGATTTATAGTCAAAAACGTGTTTTTACGTTTTTTAAAATGTAAATCCTTATATTAACTCGTGGTGTCTGCTTGCTTGATTGCTTGCTCATCGCCAAAACTTTGGATCGATTTTTAACCCATTTGCTCGTAAGCTAGCAAGCTGAAATTTGGCGGGCAGTTTCGTACCGATGATAAAAACAATGTATCAAAATATCAGATCGATCACATGTACCTAAATTGAATTATTGATTTTTTAGATTATTTTATATATACATAGAAGACACGCTTAAATACACAGATCATAATGCAATCAAGGTACAGCTAAACGGACGCAACGATAAGGCCACCGGACGGTCCCCACACTGGAAATTCAACAACACTCTTTTGGAAAACAACAAATACTTAGAAACAATAACTCTTCTAATCAAAAAATATACAACAACAATACCAACTAACAACATAGGCAGACACTGGGTACTCTTCAAATCAACAGTGCGAAATGTTACCCAGACAATCGCCGCACGCATACACAAAGAACGTAAGGAGCGAGAGAAAGAACCAAATACCAATAGTAAAATTAATCGACCCCAACGACCCTGAAGTTATAGAGTTAGAGAAAGAGTTAGACTTAATAAAACAATACAAATACAAAGGATCTCAAGTTAGGCTGTGGCTACACTGTACGCGAATTCGCCAATCTAGTATACACGCGAACTCGCATCTGAAATGTAATTTTTAGGGTGGCACACTGCAAGCGTTTGCTTCAGCTGATATCGCGCGATTTTCATTGTTTCTCTCGAGTACAATCTTTAACCTTTATCTTTTTGCTATTTAAACACACGTTTTGTGTGTATATATAGACACCGCCTACTTTCGTTTTTATTTGATAAGCTTAACAACCACTGTTTTACTTAAATATTTACATTTAGAATTGGAATATATAAAAATCATATAAATATATTTTCCCCATTATTTTATTACGATCGGTAGAGATCAGATGACATGTGGTTTAAACCCTAGCCCTAAGCCTAAGCCGCTGGCACTAGAGTCAACGAAGTAGTTTGTAGTCCAAGATCAAGAAGCTTTTATTTTTATGATTTTTTCAGTATGAGACCTAAAGCATTTTGGAAATCATTTCTCCCGAAGAAAGTCTGGCCTTAGCCTTAACACATTGACTGAGTCACTGAGGTAAGTTAATTTGTCTTACTGTTTGAAAACAATAATTTTAAAAACTAATAAGGCTAATAATTATTATTAAATTAAATTAAATAACATTAGTTACCTACTTATTGAACGCTTTGACAAATATCACTGTCATTTGTAGAAGTTTTGTTAGTGAACTCTTTATCACTTTAACTTTAGCGGTTTTTTTATATTTTTTAAAAAAATTAAGAATTAATTAATTTTAAAATTCAAAGCTTAAATAATTCAGGACTATAGACTATAAGTGAAATCAGCACATTATTACTTATTATTATTACAAAAATTTAGTTTTTTGCTGAGTTATCTACAAAATATTAGATATTATTAGATAGTTTTAATTAATATGCATATTTTTTCACTCATCTGACACATTTTAATATATTATATTAATTTTAAGGTGATATTGATATTCATACAGATAATAAGATAAGACATAGTAATAGTTTGCTTTGTCCGCAATATTTCGTATTAGTTAAATAGTAATCTACTTTTACTTATGTTTTTTCAGATACCATTCAACAGACTTACGACTTCTCATTTGTATAGAATAACCACTTAATATTTCAAAATAATTTATGAGACATGATGCTATTTGGAAGTTTTTGTTGATGAACATATGCCTTACCCACATGCAGAAATATTGTTACAGATTGATTGCCAAACTTTGAGCAGCTATGGGATTATCCAAATTGTGTTGGTATCAATGGCAAGCATATCTGCATCAAGTGCCCCAAATAATCTTGATCAAAACATTACAAGTATAAACAATGTCATTCTATTATTCTTCAAGTTGAACTTCAAGCCTTGGTTAATAATAAATATTATTTTAAATGTTGATTTTGGAGCTTATGGTAAGCCAAGTGACAGTATAATTTTTATTGGATCAAATATGTAAAATAAAATAAGGGTTGTTTCTCTTACCCTAAGCCCTAATCCAAGGGAGCTACCAGGAACCAATACAAAACTACCATATGTATTTACTGGCGATCAAGGATCATTTAAAGGAATATATAATTTATCCATACACATGGTGAAACAGTGAATTTGAAATGTACAACTTCAATTATAGTTGGCCCTGTAAAGCTTAATACTTAATATAGTTAATTGAAGATCTAAACCTAATATTGTTCCATCATATGTCACATAATTTTCATTTGCTGATATGAGTGTGGGTATGTAAATATCATGAGTTTACAAAAATAATATAATAAAATCTAAAGTTATTGGATATAAATATGGAACATTAGTTTTTCTGTTTTCAATTATTTATATGCGTTGGGATTAATAGTCAAAAGCTTTGATTTTACGAGTTATTTATTTTAACTATAATGAATAGTGTTTTTGACGTGGTCGAGACGGCTGTTGGAGGGGAGTTACAACATGCACCAGAACGGTGGCGGAACGTCCTTGTACAGGCTTTGTTGCTCGTATATATATATATATATATATATATATATATATAATATATATACCTAGGTCACGTGTGACGAAATGTTTGCAGTAAATTACTTAGAGCTGACCTGATTACTTCATATCAAACATTAACCAGCCATCTGTTTTTGATTTTACTATAAGAATGAAAAAAATTGAAGAAATAATATATTCAAATTATTCTATGCCCCGTTTGTCATACTTTTATATAACACTAGAGAAATTAAATTTGCTTTGACTGAATTACTTTTCGCAAAGAGTGGTAGAAACAATACAGCTGTACATTGATATAGTATCTCTAACTTTAGAGATCGAAATCAAGTGACATGCACTTGTAACAAAATTGGCAAGGAAACTAAAATCGCACAAGTACATGTAATGAAATGCATTATTTTTAAAATAGGAAGATTTAATTTCCTAGTTTTTATTAAATATAAATGAATGCAAAATTAAAAAGAAATTTCCGTCACGTAAATACTTAATTTTTCAAAATCCATTTGAAAACATAAAATACGATATTTTGGTAAGACTGCTAATGAATAAATTGTCTCATATAACTTTTAATTTTAATTGATATACACTTAAAGAAAAAAATATACTTTTTATTAATATTGCACGTTTAATTTTCTTTAAAAATACATTAACATCGGTGCTGTATCGTGCTGGGCTGCTAACAAATATTTTTCTAATGCACGTCTAATATGATAACAATTACGTCATTAAAAATTGTTGTCTTTCTTTTACAGAGTGGAATAATATATTCTTCATTAATATGAGGTGCAAGGTTTGGAAAGACATCTTCTAGCATCAGCTTCCATCTCTCTGTGGAGACAATATTTTTGTTTATAAAAGTCATCTTCCTTTTACAGGGTAGAGAAAATATTCTTCTTTTATTTCATTATTATGTGGTGGTAGGTTTTAAAAGACATTTGTCTAACATGACCTTCCATTTCTCTCTGTTGTTATCTGTTTCAAGGAAGACGTTATTGCTTACACTTTTGTTTGTTGACCATTCAGTCAGGCGCTTCACGTATGTTGTTTTCTGTCTTCATCTGTTTCCCCAACAATATATCTTTCAACATAAAGATACGCTTCCTATTCAATATTTCTTAAATACAAAGATATAATTTTATTTTTCTGTACAGTTTAGTTACTATGTTTGATCTTGGGGCACATGCTGTTCTTATCAACTGAGTATTTGTTTATTTTTCCTTTTCATGACATAGTCATAAAGCTTCTTATAAAACAAATTTCTACTGTATCCAATTATTTCGTTGATTCTTTGTCTATTGTCCAACATTCACACCCTAAGAGAAGATCATACCAAAGATATCCTTTCAATATACGCATTTTGATACATATTTATATGTCCCTGATTTTTTTTTCTATGGCACTGCATATTCCTAGGAGTTTTCTTTAGATATTGCATTTCTTCTCTTTATTTCTTTGTTCCATTTGTCTTCCTGTGTTATTGAAAATATTAGAGATTAAACTCAAATGACTTGTTGTTTTCGTCTTCACCCCGAGGTTCTGTTGTCTTATAGATAACCATTACTTATGTTTTACTTGCTATTACAATAGTATTTTCAATTCTCTATATTTTTGGTTGAGTGAAAACAGAAACTGGAAAGATGTGGATATGTCGAAACATACACAAGACCAAAGTGATTAAAAAATGTGGAAAGGTAGAGACATAAAAAAGACCAAACTAATTAAAAAGCGACTGCCTATGGTATTTAACTTTTTATTTTAGTATCAGAATAAACGGTGGTCGAGTGACATTTACGCTCGCCTGGCGTAGCCATGGTCACGGGTTAGAATGAAAACAATAGGTTTAAGCTTTATTATTTAACTAAACAAACAATAAACATTTCGGCTAATTCCTCCATCAAGACATCATTTGTAAGTATTAAAATTATATTTAAATTCTTAAGGGAATTGTTGGAAAACAGAAACTGGAAAAAAGTGGGTTTTTTTGACGTGTTTTAGTCTCTATTGATACGATTTTATAATTTGTTTGTGTAGAATAGAATTATGAACAATAATAAGCGTATAGAAGTGAGGCTTTTGTATTATATCAATACTAGACGCCCCGCGGCGTAGCATACGCCGCAGACTTGCTCACGGAGAGTGCAAAGAAAGTGGAGAAATAACGGACACGAACTACAACACAAAGAAATCAAAACAACGCGAGTGAACGTCGTTTGCAGCCAACTCATTGTTGGTTTCGAGACGTTTGCAGGCGAAATTCGGTACACCCCTAACTTCTATGAAGTCAGCTGCAAAACGATAATCGGTTTAACATCAGAGTTACATAATAGATAATCGGTTTAAAAAAACAACAACACGCAATTAACAACCCTAAACATGACTAACCCTCGCTAGGGTCGGCCAATCACAGTTTATGTTTAAGGGATGGTAGTATTAAATGGGAGGCGGGTAACAACAACCTGAGTGTGCTAGTCTCCATGTTTACTCGCTATTTTTTACTTACTTTGTGCTGCTTTTTGTGTCTGTACTCTCACCCCCATCCGTTCTTTGCACTGTCTATTATGAGCAAGTCTGCGGCGTATGCTAAGCCGCGGGTCTCTCCAGAGTTCCTTCTTTTCATTTACTCACAGTCGTTTGCCCAAACCCATCCCATTTTCACAATTGTGTCTTTCAGGAAGTCTTCACCCGTAACTAAATCACTAGCAGCGTATGCTACGCCGCGGGTTCAGCTAGTGTTGGCTATAAAGGGGTAAAAGAACGGTCACATACAGAAATGTTTAAAAATTAAAAAAAACAACAATGTTTTCGCTGGGGCTTGAACCCAGGACCATCGACGTATGAGGCGGACGTGATAACCAGTACACTACGAATCTCACATTTACTATGAAGGCACAATGCAAGTGAACGCAAGTGCATTGTTGTCACCATCTCCCACCCCCCCCCCTTTTTGTTTCATTTCATCCCACCACGCTTGCCAACAGTTTTTATTTGACCCGACCGAGGGTCAATCGTCATGCTCGGTTGCACGTACTTGCAGCTCGCTTGCTTGGCATGGTCCCATGAAGAGAATTATATATATATAGATTGTCATAAGTAGAGCTTCAGAAGAGAATAAAAACAAATGCCGGTAAAGGATTTTTCTCTTTTAATCGGCATGTCCTGGAGTCTATAGCTCACATACGTCATAAAGGTCATGTTGTGAAGGCCATCTCACAGCGTCGTGTCAGAAGAGACGGTCAATTCAAATTCTAATAAAGGGGGAAATGTAATTTTAATTTTATTATCGTTCATTCATGTAATGATATGTATTTATATAATTCATAGGTTCTCATTATCATTTTATTAAGATTGATTATATAGATAATGTGTGGATATATAGATAATGTAAGGATATATAGATAATGTGTAGATATATAGATAATGTGTAGATATATAGATAATGTGTAGATATATAGATAATGTGTGGATATATAGATAAGGTGTGGATATATAGATGATGTGTGGATATATAGATAATGTGTGGATATATAGATAATGTGTGGATATATAGATAATGTGTGGATATATAGGTAATGTGTGGATATATAAATAATGTGTGGATATATAGATAATGTGTGGATATATAGATAATGTGTGGATATATAGATAATGTGTGGATATATAGATAATGTGTGGATATATAGATAATGTGTGGATATATAGATAATGTGTGGATATATAGGTAATGTGTGGATATATAGATAATGTGTGGATATATAGATAATGTGTGGATATATAGATAATGTGTGGATATATAGATAATGTGTGGATATATAGGTAATGTGCGGATATATAGATAATGTGTGGATATATAGATAATGTGTGGATATATAGGTAATGTGTGGATATATAGATAATGTGTGGATATATAGATAATGTGTGGATATATAGGTAATGCTTATGGATTTCAATAAATCGACGCTTCGTTCCAACCTTTTTGACTGCAAATCTATATTTAGAATTGGCTATAGGAACGTAAGAACAATGCACCAAATAGGAAAACGTGCCCAAGTGTGTAGTGAAATGAAAAACTACGACCTGGATATTCTTGATATTAGTGAGTGTAGATGGACAAACACAGGTAAAACAATTCTTATTTAATGAAAATCTACACATAATTTATTCAGGGAGACACTCGGAAGGTGTCGCAATCCTTATGACACACAGAGCTGAAGGGTCGCTCATCAGCTGACAACCAGTCAACGAAAGGATAATAACAGTTAGATACCCATCAAAATATTTCAAACGATCTGTTATACAGTGCTACGTACAAACCAACGATAACACTGACGCCCAGAAACACTCATTCTACAATCTGTTGACGGACACAATTAGTAAAATACCAAATCATGATTGTTGTGATGGGAGATTTTAATGCCAAAATAGGCGAGGAGAACAAAGATATTGAAAGATGCATAGGAAAATATGGCATCGGAAACTTAAATCAAAATGGATAGAGACTAATAGAACTTTGTCAACTATCAAATCTCGTTATAGAAAGCACCTTATTTCCCCATAAAGATATAAATAAAACTACTTGGATCTCTCCGGATAATTGCACCAAAAACCAAATAGATCACTTCTGCATAAGTGCAACATTTCGTGCATCAGTCCGAGACGTAAGAGCATACGGGTGGGGGGGGGGCAGATATTGGCAGCGATTACAACCTCTGTATTGCCAAATTAGAAATGATATTAAAACAATTGAAGAAACAAACAAAAAATAAGAAAATAAACTCCCAACGACTGCAGTTAAAAGACATCCAGGCTGCTTACAATATCGAAATAAACAACAGATACACAGCCCAGCCAACCCTAATAGACAACAGATACACAGCCCGGCCAACCCTAATAGACAACAGATACACAGCCCGGCCAATAAACAACAGATACACAGCCCAGCCAACCCCAACAGACAATAATAATGGTGAAAAAGACATCGAAACAAACTGGAACTTTCTTAAAAATACGATGAATATTGCATCAGTCAACGCAGCTGGCTTCAAAAAAAGTAAGAAGAAAAAATGTATAAGAGAACACACCTGGAGAACAATCCAACAAAGAAAACAAATGAAGCTAATTTAAGCTAAACCTTCTATCAGCAAGAACGTCTTCCTTATACGTAAGCAGCAAACAACGTTACGCACTGCTGGAAAAAGAAGTGAAAGCCGAGACTATGATTGTACTATACATGTATTATCCACTTGATTCGGATATAATTAAAAATATTCTAGAAACTTCTGTGGTTTAGTTTTTCATTACGTCCGCTGTAATTTATAACAAAAATAAGTCAAACTTTAAAATCAAATCTTATCTCATCTGTTTCAGACGCTCCTTCTATACAGAAGATTATTGCGTCCTACGCTTATCAAATTGTTTTTCAGAATTATTTTTGGTTTTAGACCTCAGACGGATAGAATGGATTTCCTTTGGGACCGCTTTTTTAAACTGAAACAAATAATGTTTTAGCTATAATGTGAGAGAAACCAGAATGGAATCTCACGTGGCACGGGATCCGATAATGAAATTGGATCATACTGGGGTAAATAAAACAAACCAAAGTATGGGATCCAATCGGGGAAAGGGATTATCTAGGGGTAAGGAATTTGACAAAGCATGGGATTCCATTATGCAACGGGTTCAAGGGAAAGGGGTTCTCACCAAAAACGAGATCCCATTATGCAACGGATAGCACTGAGCTGTGTGATCCCATTAAAGTATGTTATTCTATAGGTGAAAGGGATTTACTTCATGAATGGGATACCATTACGCAATGCCATCCTTATGGAGTGTGTAATCGCCAAAAAAAAATATGCCATCCAAATGGGGAAAGGGATTCTAACAAAATGGGATCCCTTTATGCAACGGGATAATATTTAGCTATGTGATCCCACCAAAGTATGTTTGTTGTGCAATACTTATAATATAAGTTGAATCGAGAATTATCAAGTACTGTGTATGTGGGTAATAAGCTTTCAAATTGTTGTATGTAAATATATTTAACAATAATTTCATTTATTTATATCTCATGTACACATTAAATTATTTGTTCTCATATGCACATTGAAGTTTTTCAGAAACATAATAAGATTGTCTGTTTATTGTCAAAAGATTAAATGTAATGAACATTTTAAAATAATGCAACTGCTTTTCTGTATCATTATTACAATATGGAAACTTATCGAGTAGTTTTTATTATCAGTTTACTCATAGTTTAGGTATTTTATTGTATGTCCTTAGGCATCATAGCTGTATTAATTACCATACTGAATCATTTTTAAATCCTTTATATTAACTCGTGGTGTCTGCGGCGGACCTTGCTTGCTTGCTTGCTTGCTTGCTTGTCGCCAAAACTTTTGATCGATTTTTAACCCACTTGCTCGCAAGATAGCGAGCTGAAATTTTCAGGCAGTTTCGTACCGATGATAAAAACAATGTATCAAAATTTCAGATCGATCGCATGTACCGTAATTAAATTATTGATTTTTTAGATTATTTTATTTATTCCTATGTATCATGCTATTTTTTGAGATAGAGCGTCGCGGTGCGTATTATATTGAACAACCTTTCTGTCGCGCAATAAGGTGCGTATTTTATTGACAGCTCTTTTTATAAACATATTCCTGATCGGTGCGCATTATATTAAACACGTTTTACGACACAACTGCAATTTTGTATTTCTGGATGGTCTGGCGCTGCGTATTATAATGAACATTCTTTTAATTACTTCTCGTACATAAAGGATTTATAGTCAAAAACTTGGTTTTTTATGGGTTTTTCTTATTTAAATCCTTTATATTAACTCGTGGTGTCTGCGGCGGACCTTGCTTGCTTGCTTGCTTGTCGCCAAAACTTTTGATCGATTTTTAACCCACTTGCTCGCAAGATAGCGAGCTGAAATTTTGCAGGCAGTTTCGTACCGATGATAAAAACAATGTATCAAAATTTCAGATCGATCGCATGTACCGTAATTAAATTATTGATTTTTTAGATTATTTTTTTATTCCTATGTATCATGCTATTTTTTGAGATAGAGCGTCGCGGTGCGTATTATATTGAACAACCTTTCTGTCGCGCAATAAGGTGCGTATTTTATTGACAGCTCTTTTTATAAACATATTCCTGATCGGAGCGTATTATATTAAACATGTTTTACGACACAACTTCAATTTTGTATTTCTGGATGGTCTGGCGCTGCGTATTATAATGAACATTCTTTTAGTTACGTCTCATACGTAAAGGATTTATAGTCAAAAACTTGGTTTTTTACGGGTTTTTCTTATTAGTAGTTTAAATGGCCAAAGAAAGTGTAAATATAAGTTGAATTGTTACGTCAATTAAAGATTTATAAAGTAGTGAAACAGCCATATTGTTGTGTGTAAATAGATTTAACAGTAACTTAATATATTAATGTCTCATTTTTGTTTTGTTTAAACATTGAAGTTTTTCAGAAACATAACAGACAATTTTAATGTAATTAACATTTTAAAAATAATTCAGCTACTTTTCTTTCTCTTTATTACAATTTGGTAAATTATAGGATAGTTTGTATTATTAGTTTACAAATAGTTTTGGTATTTTAGTATATCTCCTTTGCCATAATGGCTATAATAATTACTACCACACTGAATCATATCTGTCAGTAATTTAAAAGCCAAAGAAAGTATATATATAAGTTGAATTTTTATGTCAATCAAAGAGTTATTAAGTAGTGAACCTGTCAAATTGTTGTGTGTAAATAGATTTAATAATAATTTCATATGTGTATGCCTTATGTATACATTTAATTATGTTTTCTCTTTTAAAAATTCAAATTTTTCTGAAACATAATGTTTTGTGTTTTATTTTTAAAAGTTTAAATGTAATTAACATTGTAAAGATAATGTAACTCTTGCATTCCTTTGCCATTTAAATTTTGAAACTTATACTTATATGATAGTTTGTATGATCAGTTTACTCATAGTTTAGTTATGTTAGTATATCTTGTTAGGCATAATGGCTGTATTAATTACTACCAAACTGAATCATTTTTATTAGATTAAATGGCCAAAGAAAGTTATTTTCAGAAGTTAAATATAATAAACATTTAAAAATCCTTCAACTAATTTTGTTTCTCTTTATTTCAACTTTGAATGTGACATCGATCATTTCTAGGCTTTTCTGTTATAAGAACGGGATCATAATTTGGCATGAAATCTCAAATGAAGACTGTAATCATATGAGGGCAAGGGATTCTATCACAAAACGGAATCACTTCATGCAATGTGATAATACTGAGCAATGTGATCCCATAAAAGTATACGTATTTTATAGGGGAAAGGGGCTAACTTTGCGAATGGGATCCCATTACACAATGGGATTATATTGGGGTATGAAATCTCAAAGAAATATGGTATTATATGGGGGGGGGAAGGATTTGACCAAGAACGGGATCCCATTAGTGATTGGGGTCATAATGGGTGGGCTACAAAATGGGATCCGTAATACTGCCCCGTGCGAAGCCGGGTATATGAGCTAGTCCTTTCATATAATGCTAGAGAAATACTTTTTCTTTCACTGTATTATCATTTTAAACGAAGAATGGTAAAACCATTTAAGCTATTCATTGATATAGTATCTCTTATCTAAGAGATCGAAATCAAATGGCATGCACTTGCAGAAGATCAATAAGATTTAGAAATTGGCCCTAATTATATATGAAAATTTTTAATTTTAAATAGGAAGATATAACATCCTAGTTTTCATTAAATGTAAATAAATATAAAATAAACATTTTGATTATTTAGATAAATAGTTCATTTCATAAATTCATTTAAGAACATTAAATTTAACATTTCAGTAACACAGCTTACAAGTAAATTGTCTTATGTAACTTTTTATTATATTTGACATAAATTTAAACAAACAAATATACTTTTTATTTAATATTGACCTTTAATTTTCTTAAAATTACATTAACATCTGTGCTGTATCGTGCGGGGATGACAAGAAATATTATTTAAATGCACGTCTAATATGATAACATTTCGTGACAAATCATTTGTCTTGCTTTGATAGCATTAAAATATTTTTGTCATTTATATGATTATTATGAGTTTCCAGGTTTGGAAAGACATTGGCTAACATGACCTTCCATTTCTCTCTGTTGTTATCTGTTTCAATGAATACGTTATTGCTTACACTTTTGTCTGTTGTCCATTCAGCCAGGTTCTCCACTTATGTTGTTGTCTGTCTTCACTTGTTGCCCTAACAATATATCTTAAAACACAAAGATACGATTAATTTATCGCTTTATTCTGGACATCCTCTTTTGTTGTCAATATTCATGCTCATATCACCCGGCTCAGTGTTTACTGGCAATCCTTATCAATGAATCATCACTATAAAGAATATATTTCTCCAATGTAACTCTATGAAACTAATAAAAAGATATATATTCACTATGATATGTCATTGTTTATTAAACATAAACATTTTTATTTATTTGTACAGACGAGTTTAATTTGATGAAATGGCAATCAACGTAAGTATGAATCGTACATAAAACTCTGACGTCTTCAATTAAATCATTGGACATTCATTGCTGTCTACTATTGTCTTCCTCTCACCTTAAATCAGTATACAGACGAATGTAATAATTAATATTTACGTTCAAGGAAGTACAAGAGTATGTATTTTTCTTATAATAAAGAATGAGTTTTTAAAAAAAAACAATATTTACTTTTGAACCGACTAAAACACATTTTTTAATCATTCATTAAAATATAATAAATATTGTTTTATGTTAGACATAAAATGTTACAAACTTTAAGCATTTACCGTCAAAACAATAAATAACTATCAGATACTGTATCTTGCAGTGATACTGAACAAAAGTGTAACGTTTAGGCACGTCAGTTTCAGTTGTACTACTTTTACCATGTGACACTAAATATGATATATTATATATATATAATCACCCTCAATTTTCAATTATCACTGACTGACTGACTCATTTCATAACACTAAGAGACATCACTTTGCCTTTTTTTTCAATTTAAGATATAGAACGCTAAGGGACATCACTCTGCTTTTTTTTGTTTTGTAATTTGAAAATATAGACTTAATAAAATATTTTTAAAATCTTTTTTTAAAAAAAGTACACGCTTTTAACATAATCACTACTTTTAGTTATGTCTCATATATAAGGGATTTGTATTCAAAAACTTTGTTTTTAAAGCTATTTTTTAAAACTTAAAATAGAAACACTTTAAAATTCACGTCTGAAGCCCACACATCTTTTTTACCACTATTTTTTTTTAATACCAAACACCTCATAAGCGCCCACCCAACGTTTTACACTATAGCTACGTATTCACATAGTGAACTCATGGATGTCAACAAAGCAGACGCGTACCGATGCTTATATATAGACTATAGATAAACTAAAAATGCAATAATTTCAATACGGTACATTCGATCGATCTGAAATTTTTATTACAATGCATTGTCATCCAAGATCTATCTGTGGTAAAATTTTGAGATCTTCAGGACCATCAGAAGTGGTTTAATTTTACGTTTCAAGTTTTGAAGGAAGGATGGATGGAAGGATGGATTGATACAACATACAAACATTGTGACTTAAATAAAAGCGTGTAAAAATCATCATCATTTTGTTTTCCAGATTAACCTTAACCAAACAACGCACGACTCTTTGACGTCAGCATTTGTGTTGTAAACAGTGCTGACTGACTCACTCATTCCGTAACGCTCAAAACACTATATTATTAATGAACAATTGTATGCGGACGTTCGAAAAAAGTTATTTTTGGTTTAGTTATTTGTGCGCTGCTTTCTAAAATTAATATCGTCACGGACAGGACAGAATGGACGTGGAGTTGGAACATCGTGTGGTGATTAGCACTGGAAACAAAATTATATGGGCTTCCGACAAAAAAAACCTATTTTAACACTTTTTGTGTACATTTCAGGACGTTTAATATTAAGTATGTTTCATACATCGACAAGTTAGTTGGTCTTTTGAAAAAGGTGGGCGCCGTAGGTGCCCTACAAAAGTGGGCACCACGGCACCCCAGCACAACCTAGTTAGAAATATTATTTGACTACTCCATGATTCGAAATCTGTTGCAGAAGATGCAATGATAGTAGTTATGTTTGATCGGTCGGTTTTAGACGCAATGGTGCCCTCCAAGTAGTGGTTAGAAGAAATACATTCAATGTTGTTACGAGTTGAACAATATTTTATCAACTCTCTTTTTAGATGGTGTGAAGACAGCTGCTATTTACTGTTTATTGCCTGATAAGACCCAGACATCTTATCTAAGATTGGTAAACATTTTGAGAAAAATGCTGCTGCAAGCAGAATCGAAGGTAATTCTCATGGATTTATAAATTGCAGCAATAAATTCTCTAGGAGGCGCTTTCCTCAAGCTAGAATAATTGGCTGCAGTTTTCTCCTGACACAGTTTGCAATGAAAACTTCCAGAGCTAGGAATTAAAACTGCTTGAGAAACTGATGGAGCTATGTGTTGGATTGTACGATGCATATCAACTCTTGCATTTGTTCCTCACAAAGATTTTATGACACTTTTGATGAGCTGGNGATAAGTGAACTTACATATGTAAAACCTCATAAGCGCCCGCCGCACGTTTTTAGTCATATTAAATCAAGTTATTTTAACAGTTATTTCTGTCAGTGTGAGTTTAACCACTGCTGTAACAGTATGATATGTAGTTATACCTTCTGTCAGTGTGAGTTTAACCACTGCTGTAACAGTATGATATGTAGTTATATCTTCTGTCAGTGTGAGTTTAACCACTGCTGTAACAGTAAGATATGTAGTTATACCTTCTGTCAGTGTGAGTTTAACCACTGCTGTAACAGTATGATATGTAGTTATACCTTCTGTCAGTGTGAGTTTAACCACTGCTGTAACAGTATGATATGTAGTTATGCCTTCTGTCAGTGTGAGTTTAATCACTGCTGTAGCAGTATGATATGTAGTTATACCTTCTGTCAGTGTGAGTTTAACCACTGCTGTAACAGTATGATATGTAGTTATACCTTCTGTCAGTGTGAGTTTAACCACTGCTGTAACAGTATGATATGTAGTTATACCTTCTGTCAGTGTGAGTTTAACCACTGCTGTAACAGTATGATATGTAGTTATGCCTTCTGTCAGTGTGAGTTTAATCACTGCTGTACAGTATGATATGTAGTTATCCATTCTGTCAGTGTGAGTTTAACCACTGCTGTAACAGTATGATATGTAGTTATACCTTCTGTCAGTGTGAGTTTAACCACTGCTGTAACAGTATGATATGTAGTTATGCCTGCTGTCAGTGTGAGTTTAACAAGTGCTGTAGCAGTATGATATGTAGTTATACCTTCTGTCAGTGTGAGATTAACCACTGCTGTAACAGTATGATATGTAGTTATACCTTCTGTCAGTGTGAGTTTAACCACTGATGTAACAGTATGTAGATATGTAGTTATACCTTCTGTCAGTGTGAGTTTAACCACTGCTGTAACAGTATGCTATGTAGTTATACCTTCTGTCAGTGTGAGTTTAACCACTGCTGTAACAGTATGCTATGTAGTTATACCTTCTGTCAGTGTGAGTTTAACCACTGCTGTAACAGTATGCTATGTAGTTATACCTTCTGTCAGTGTGAGTTTAACCACTGCTGTAACAGTATGATATGTAGTTATGCCTTCTGTCAGTGTGAGTTTAATCACTGCTGTAACATTAAGAAATGTTGTTATACCTTCTGTCAGTGTGAGCTTAACCACTGCTGTAACATTAAGAAATGTTGTTATGCCTTCTGTCAGTGTGAGTTTAATCACTGCTGTAACATTAAGAAATGTTGTTATACCTTCTGTCAGTGTGAGCTTAACCACTGCTGTAACAGTATGTATGATATGTTGTTATACCTTCTGTCAGTGTGAGTTTAACCACTGCTGTAACAGTATGATATGTAGTTATGCCCTCTGTCAGTGTGAGTTTAACCACTGCTGTAACAGCAAGATATGTAGCTATGCATAACAGTATGATATGTAGTTATGCCTTCTGTCAGTGTGAGTTTAACCATTGCTGTAAAGAAATGTCAGGAAACTTTGCTCAAATTACTTTAAAAAATGTAAGAAATTTCTTCAAAGTCTTACTTGTGAAAAAATATTGAGATTGAGGAAGAATTGGGTATTTATATTATAATTTATCTGAAAAAAAAATCACATCAATGACATCAGACTGTTTGTGTTTACTAAACTATAAAAAAATATGAATATTATGGCGAGAACACATTATAATTACAAATTAATGTAATCATTTTCAATGTGCATTGATATTGTGTTTCCCGTAAATGACGCACTACAAAGCACCGGTGCTGATTTATTTATTCATGAGTCTTTGTGAACAAAACTGAAAAAAAAAGAAAAATAATGGGACAATCGTAATTTATATTTTAAAAATAAATTAAAATGTAATCTTAAATCTAAGTGACATAGTATAAATATTTTGTGTTTTGTAAATGTTTCATTAAATGTAAAATAAAAAATTGCATTTGCTTATTCTTTATAGTGAAGAATCATTGAAAAGGATTACCAGTAAAACACTGAGCCGGGTGATATGAGCATGAATATTGACAACAAAAGAGGACGTCCCGCATAAAGCGATATATTAAACGTATCTTTATATTTTAAGATATATTGTTAGGCAAACAAGTGAAGACAGACAACAACATAAGTGAAGAGCCTGGCTGAATGGACAACAAACAAGCAAATGTCTTTCCAAACCTGGCAACTCATGTTCGTTCGTCCGTCGATACGACGAGGACCACTCTAGTCATCCGAGGGTTTTCTGTGCGTGCGCAGATGGCTGATTAGGCCGATCCTTGCACGAAAGGTTCGGGAACAGAAGGGACAGGGGGCGAGTGCGACATCTCCTGGAGGGTTGACAGCATGGGCCTTTCGGGCTTGCCTCTTCTTTTCTGCGGCGGTAATCCGGTTTGCCTCGCATGACCTGGCACCTTCGTGGATGGAAGAGCGCCAGGTAGATCGGTCCATTGCAGCTCGTTCCCACGTGTCTGGATTTATGGCAAACGCTTTCATTGAGGCTTTCAGTGTGTCTTTGAAGCGTTTCTTTTGCCCACCGTGGGACCGCTGGCCATACTGGAGCTCACCATAGAAGATTCTCTTTGGCAGTCTCTCGTCTTGCATTCGGACAACCTGCCCTGCCCAGCGAAGCTGGGACTGCATCAGGAGGGTGAAGATGCTGGGGAGACCTGCCTTGGTCAGTACCACTGTGTCTGGAATTTTGTTCTGCCACTTTATGCCGAGAATCTTCCTGAGGCTTGTTATATGAAAGTGGTTCAGCTTTCTTGCATGGCGCTGATAAACAGTCCAAGTTTCACAAGCATAAAGCAGTGTGGGGAGCACCACTGCCCTGTACACTTTCAGCTTGGTCTGGATGGTAATGCCTCTTCTGTTCCAGACATTAGGGTACAACCTGCCAAACGTGGAGCTGGCTCTGGCAATTCTAACGTTCACTTCGTCATCGATGGTGACATTTTGAGACAGTGTGCTGCCTAGGTATGTGAACCGGTGCACTGTATTGAGTCTCTGGCCGTTGACAGTGATGTTGGGCTCTACGTAGGGTCTTCCAGGCGCAGACTAATGGAAGACCTCAGTCTTCTTGGTGTTGATTGACAGACCAAAGTTTTTGCAGGCACTGGAGAACAGGTTTACACTGCGTTGTATGTCGGCTTCTGAGACAGCGTTGAGGGCACAGTCATCAGCGAACAGCAGGTCTCTGATGATGTCTGTCATAACCTGGCAACTCATAATAATCATATAAATGACAAAAATATGTCAATTCTATCAAAGCAAGACAAATGATTTGTGACGAAATGTTATCATATTAGACGTGCATTTAAATAATATTTCTTGTCATCCCCAACGTTATAGCAAGGATGTTAATGTAATTTTTAGAAAATTAATAAAAATAACATAAGATAAGATATGACTTTAAAGTTTGACTTATTTTTGTTATAAATTACTGAGGACGTAATGAAAAATTAAACCACAGAAGTTTCTAGAATATTTCTAATTATATCCGAATCAAGTGGATAATACATGTATAGTACAATCATAGTCTCAGCTTTCACTTCTTTGTCCAGCAGTGCGTAACGTTGTTTGCTGCTTACGTACAAGGAAGACGTTCTTGCTGATAGAAGGTTTAGCTTAATTTTTTTTCTTTCTTGGATTATTATCCATGTGTTTTCGCTTATCCATTTTTTCTTCTTACTTTGTTTGAAGCCAGCTGCGTTGACTGCTGCAATATTCATAGTATTTTTAAGAAAGTTCCAGTTTGTTTCGATGTCTTTTTCACCATTATTATTGTCTGTTGTGGTTGGCCGGGCTGTGTATCTGTTGTTTATTTCGATATTGTAACCAGCCTGGATGTCTTTTAACTGCAGTCGCTGATAGTCTATTTTCTTATTTTTTGTTGGTTTCTTAAATTGTTTTAATCTCATTTTTAATTTGGCAATGCAGAGGTTGTGATGGCTGCCAATATCTGCCCCCCCCCTTTGTATGCTCTAACGTCTTGGACTGATGAACGAAATTTTGCACTTATGCAAAAGTGATCTATTTGGTTTTTGGTGCAATTATCCGGAGAGATCCAAGTGGTTTTATGTATATCTTTATGGGGAAATAAGGTGCTTGCTATAACGAGATTTGATATTTGACAAAGTTCTATTAGTCTTTATCCAATTTGATTTAAGTTTCGGATGCCATGTTTTCCTATGTATCTTTCAATATCTTTTGTCCTCGCCTACTTTGGCATTAAAATCTCCCATCACAACAATAATATCATGTTTTGGTATTTTACTAATTGTGTCAGTCAAATGTGTGTCTGTAGAATGAGTCTTTCTGGGCGTCAGTGTTATCGTTGGTTTGTGCATAGCATGTATAACAGATAGTTTGAAATATTTTGATTGGTATCTAACAGTTATTATCCTTTCGTTGACTGGTTGCCAGCTGATGAGCGATCGTTCAGCTCTGTGTGTCATAATGATTGCGACACCTTCCGAGTGTTGGTCGTCGTTTCTCCCTGAATACATTATGTGTAGATTTTCATTAAATAAGAATTGTTTACCTGCGTTTTTCCATCTACACTCACTAATACCAAGAATATCCAGGTCTTAGTTTTTCATTTCACTACACACTTGGGCACATGTTCCTATTTGGTGCATTGTTCTTACGTTCCAATAGCCAATTCTAAATATAGATTTGCAGTCAAGCAAATTGGAACGAAGCGTCAATTTATTGAAATCCATAAGCATTATCTATATATCCACACATTATCTATATAATCAATATAATAAAATGATATTGACAACATATCTATGTATATAATTCTCTTCGTGGTCGGACCCTGCGAGACACCAAGCTGCAAGTATGTTCAACAGAAACTAATTTTAGAAAGCAGCGCACCAAATTACTCCACCAATGCATCAAAAGGTGTGCAAATTAAATATGCGGTGTAAAAAAAAATGACGTCATTGTTTTCGCTGATATTTTAATTTGTAAAAAGGGAACAATGTAAAAAGTTATAAAATACGTTGTGTACATTTCAGACAGTTTAATATTTCGTATTGATCAAACAAGGACAAGTTAGTTGGGATTTTGAAAAAGATTGGCGCCGTAGTCGCCCTAAAAAAGTGCATTTTTTTCAAAATAAATAGATTTCAGCTGAACACTTCCGTCATTTTTTACGGGTGATACGCCGCGGGTCTCTCCAGAGTTCCTTCTTTTCATTCACTCACAGGCGTTTGCCCAAACCCACTCCATTTTGACAACTATGTCTTTCAGGAAGTCTTCACCCGTCACTAAATCATTAGCGGCGTATGCTATGCCGCGGGTCATCTAGTGAATTATATAAATACACACCATTACATGAATGAAAATTAATAAAATTAAAATCAATTTTCCCCCTTTATTAGAATTTGAATTGACCGTCTCTTGAGACACGACGCTGTGAGATGGCCTTGACATGACCTTTATGACGTATGTGAGCTATAGACTCCATGACATGCCGAGTAAAAGAGAACAATCCCTTACCCGCACGTGTTTTTTACTCTTCTCCGTAGTTTATTTTGATTGGTCGGTAACGATTAAATCACCATGCAAGTTTGCCATAATTTGACGTTTTCGTATTTTGTAATCATAACCTAATATAATTTCGGCTCTTCAATATATATAATGTCGTCCTTATAGAAAACGCTAATGATTTTGTTTAAAATTTTCAATATAAGTCAGCAAGCTATTCAAAATTTAAGCAGCGGCAGTATTTGGACCAAGGTTCTATACTTTGCACAACCGAGAAATTCGGAAATGAACTTACCGTTATATTGGTTATTTTTTACGACTTCGATGAGTAGTTGAATATCTTAAGATGAGTCCTTAAGCCAAATGGAACTCTACGCCACACGGTTCGCTTGCTTCATTTAAGGAGAAATAAATTGGCTTTGACTAGAAATATTTTAATCAAAGATTAGTAAAGTATTTTAGCAATACATTAATATGGTATTTCTAATTTTAGAGATCGAAAATTAAGTGACATGTACTAATATGAAATATAGACACACAATTTGTAACATGACTTAAATTAATATTAAACAGAGAGGTTTTTTTAACTGCTTCTCATAATATATAAATAAATGCAAAATTAAACTTTTTTTACAGGAATCCTTAATGTGTATATATCCATTTAAAAAAATGTTAATCATTACATTTTGATAACACAGATTACAAATATACTGTCTCATTTAACTTTTAATTACATTAACTTAAATTTTGATATAATTTTTTTTTAAATCCTTTTTATTTATATTGCAATTTAATTATTTAAAAAAAATTACATTAACATAGGTGCTGTATCGTGCGGCGCTGACACGAAATATGTTGTTAATGCACGTCTAACATGACGTCTTTAAAAATATTTGTCTTGCTTTAACAATCAGGAAAAGGATATTTTTCATTTATATGATTATTATGAGGTGCCAGGTTTGGAAAGACATCGGCCATTATGATCTTTCTTTCTCTAAGTTGTTAACTTTTTAAAGGAANNNNGACATTATTGCTTACAGTTTCATTTGTTGACCATTCGGCCAGGCTCCCCACGTATGTTGTTTTGTTTTCTTCCTCTGTTTCCCTTAAAATAAATATTTCTGCATAAAGATACGCTTCCTATCCATATTTCTTATACACAATGATTGTTTTAGCCATTTGAGAATGGGTTGGACAGACGTGTTTACTCTATTGTGAGAGTCGAGTTGGCGCTCCGCCCCTTGTCCGGAGGAACTTTCGGCCTTCAACTTGACGAGCTGGGCTCTGTTGGGTTTTAGAAGTACATCTCTCCCATCTACCCACACCGGACTTGTCGGGCAGGGTACTGTTAGGTTTTGGATGTACATCTCTCCCATCTACCTAAACCAGACTTGTCGAGCCGGGCTCTGTTGGGTTTTAGAAGTACATCTCTCCCATCTACCTACACCAGACTTGTCGGGCCGGGTACTGTTAGGTTTTGGATGTAAATCTCTCCCAACTACCTACACTGGACTTGACGAGCCGGGCTCTGTTGGGTTTTAGAAGTACATCTCTCCCAGCTACCTACACCAGACCTCTCGCTAAAGTTGAGACCTTCCCCACTGGATTCCTAGGCGGCTCTGGTGGCTTAATTCGCCATTACCACTCGCCAGGATTGTTAGTTACAGTTTGTGGTCAGCTCCACACCTTACTCGTCTTCCGGGCCACGTAGGGGCCAACCTTTTCCGGCGGACCTGCAATAATGATTTGCTATAACGATAGTATTTCTAATTCTCTATTATTTTTGGCTGAGAGAAAACAGAAACTGGAAAAAGTGGATTGGTCGAGACTTTAAAAAGATGAAACTGATTAAAAAATGAGGATAGGTCGAGATATTAACATGACCAAACGGATTTTTTTTTAAAAACCGTAAAAACAAAGTTTTTGACTATAATTCCCTTATATATGAAACATAACTTATAATTGAAAATATCATGTACAACTATAGAAAACCTAAGAAGGATTCTTCAGTCATTAAAGGTACACTTTAAAAATGAAATTAATAATAATAAAGCAATGAAAACAGAATAAAGTGAATGTAAAATAATATGTATACAAATGTACCATTCGAGTGAGGCCTAGTGTCAGAGAAGGTGGTAAGGGATGAGTACGGATGGCAGAAAACTTACTGAAAATAAACCGTTATGTACAAATTATGTATGAATTAATGCTATATAAACGCTTACATTTTGTACAACTGAACACTAAACAAACGTAACATAACACTTAAACGTATGTCATTTTTATTTAATTTTTTCCTAAAGAATTATTCTTTTTTAACCTTTAGTTTTGCGCTTTCCAATTTTTCTGTTTCATCTTTCATTTTCTTTGCCTCATTTCTACCAACAGCGTCTTGTCTTATTTTTAAATCCTTTATATTAACTCGTGGTGTCTGCGGCCGACCTTGCTTGCTTGCTTGCTTGTCGCCAAAACTTTTGATCGATTTTTAACCCACTTGCTCGCAAGATAGCGAGCTGAAATTTTGCAGGCAGTTTCGTACCGATGATAAAAACAATGTATCAAAATTTCAGATCGATCGCATGTACCGTAATTAAATTATTGATTTTTTAGATTATTTTATTTATTCCAATGTATCAAGCTATTTTTTGAGATAGAGCGTCGCGGTGCGTATTATATTGAACAACCTTTCTGTCGCGCAATAAGGTGCGTATTTTACTGACAACACTTTTTATAAACCTATTCCTGATCGGTGCGCACTATATTAAACACGTTTTACGACACAGCTGCAATTTTGTATTTTTGGATGGTCTTGCGCTGCGTGTTATAATGAACATTCTTTTAGTTACGTCTCATACGTAAAGGATTTATAGTCAAAAACTTGGTTTTTTACGGGTTGTTTTTATTAAATCCTTTATATTAACTCGTGGTGTCTGCGGCCGACCTTGCTTGCTTGCTTGCTTGTCGCCAAAACTTTTGATCGATTTTTAACCCACTTGCTCGCAAGATAGCGAGCTGAAATTTTGCAGGCAGTTTTGTACCGATGATAAAAACAATGTATCAAAATTTCAGATCGATCGCATGTACCGTAATTAAATTATTGATTTTTTAGATTATTTTATTTATTCCTATGTATCATGCTATTTTTTGAGATAGAGTGTCGCGGTGCGTATTATATTGAACAACCTTTCTGTCGCGCAATAAGGTGCGTATTTTACTGACAACACTTGTTATAAACCTATTCCTGATCGGTGCGCATTATGTTAAACACGTTTTACGACACAACTGCAATTTTGTATTTTTGGATGGTCTTGCGCTGCGTGTTATAATGAACATTCTTTTAGTTACGTCTCATACGTAAAGGATTTATAGTCAAAAACTTGGTTTTTTACGGGTTGTTTTTATTAAAACATTTTTTTAATCCCGTCTTACAAATGGTCTCTTAGCAAATATTGATCCAAGGAAGCTTATTTTGACTGCATTTTACAATGTTTCTGAAATGAGTCAGGCAAATGTCATTGAACTGTACAAGAACTGTTGGTGGCCCGTTGAATGCAGTCACGTGATGCCCAATGTTGTCACCTGCGGGGCGTTTATCATATCTTTGATTTATTTCGTATCTTGGAACTAAAAATTCTTTGTGTGGCCTTTCGTATCTTCGAATTTTCGTATCTTGTAGCATTTGTATCTCGAGGTACCACTGTATCTATATATAGTGGTACCTCAATATAAGTCTTCAATCCGTTCCAGATCCTTGGACATTTACCAAATTGGAGTATAACAAACACATTTTTTCCATGAGAGATAGAAGGAACATTATTAATCTGTACACGGGGGTGGAGGTGGGGGTCACACGTTTGTTAAGAGGGGGAGGGGGGATGTTTAAAGAATGTGACGTGGCATAAAAACAGCGAAAGTTAAAGAAAAAATTCCACAGGAATTGTTGATTGCTTACAATGTATTTAATGAATGGCTTATCCCGTGTTATGATATTAGAGTGCAACCTCATATTAAATACAAACTTAAGTGACAATAAACTGTTTTGAAGCATTCTCATTTTTAAATGGAAAATACGGAAAAAGGGGGGGGGCGCAACTTTTTGACGACAAGTTTGAAAGGGGTCTAAATTTGTGTGACGTCATGTGTTGAGAAAAAAAAGTGTGTGTGGGGGGGGGAGTCGGCTAAAATTCCGTGAAGAACGCAGTTCGTACTCCAAACAAAGGACGTATACCAAGTTGGATTTAAAGAAAGGCAGACGTATACCGAAGTACCACAGTATATATATTATGTAGTTATCCCACATCTTACCAAGTTCAAAGAGCAGATCACTGTTTACTTTAAAGTTATTGATTCGCATAAAATCAGTTTGGTTGTAGATCCATATCGATGTGACATTGAGATTGTACCAGATGAGACTCAAGGGTTGGCACAGGCACTTTTTGAACTTCAGTCTCATAATGAGGCATGTAATGATATTGCAACCAAAGCAGATCTAACACATTTTTTGAAGTCAAATTCTGCAAAGGCTTTCAACACTGTACATGAGGACGCCGTCAAGAGGTTACTGCTTTTTGCAATAACGTACTTTTTGAACACTCTAGGATTTTCCACTCTAGTGAATATAAAAAAAACAACAACAACAAAAAAAACTGCGAAATCGATTGGACCCTGAATTCATCTTCCAACTTGCCTTGACGTAAAACATGACCCATTTTTCGATAGAATTGTGTCAAAAATGAAACAACATAATTTTTTGTCTAAAATTTACCTTAATGAGTTGTTTAAAGTAAAATTGTGTTCAGCCGACTTTATTGCATTATGTCAGATTTATCATTATATCTAGAATGGCCTTGGCCGTTAGACCTACAACCGTTAGAACAACAATATTATCTTCGATTGTTAATTTTTATAATTGCATCATACGCATAATACTTTTCGGGTTATTTTTAGACAGTTGTTAGGCTTGTACAACTCATGCATTTTCGGGCGGGGCTTAGCCCTAGACCCGTTGGGATTAGGGGGGGGGGTCTTACAAAGCTCCCAAAACTCCCAAGTGGTGTGGGCAGGACCTCGCGCCTTCAGAGGTAATGGCAACATAAAATTTTATATTATGGGCAAATGGGAAAAAAAGTTCGCCGACCCCAAACCTATACAATCAATATACATAATTGGCAATCTCTGTCACGTCTGTCTGTCATGCATGTCTGTCTGTCCGTGACGCTACTTATTTTAGAAAGCAGCGCACCAAATTACTGCAGCAATGCATCAAAAGGTGTGCAAATTAAAGATGCGATGTAAAAAAATATTATATGACGTCATTGTTTTAGCTCTTATTTTAATTTTGGAAAATGGAATAATGTAAAAATATGATTTTATGATGGTTAATTATAAAATAAAAAAACAAAGGGGGCGCCATAGGCGCCCTACAACCCCTATTATAAAATACTTTGTTTGCATTTCAGAAAGTTTAATATTTCGTATTGATAAAACAAGGACAAGCTAGTAGGGCTTTTTAAAAAGGTGGGCGCCGTAGGCGCCCTAAAAGGAGTGCATTTTTTCAAAATAAATAGATTTCAGCTGAATACTTCCGTCATTTTGACGGGTGATACGCTAATATAAATACAATTTCAATTATATTGATTAACAAAATGTTGGGATCGCTAAAAAACGGAAAAAATGGTTTTTGCGTTATCATAAAGGACGTGCAAACAAATTGTAAGGGCCACAAAACACCAGTACTAACTACTAACGTATTTTATTTGAAATTGTTATTGATAAATTTAGATGACAAGATTAAAAATTTGAAATTTTATTAAAATATAATTTGAAACCTCTATAAGAATTGGTTATAAAAATGTGTGCTACTTAAATGTGTCTTTGCATAACACTCAAAATAACTGGCAGTTATTTACTATTTGAATATCGAAATTCATTTTTAACTTTGATCATTTCAAATTAAGTAAACTGTAAAAAGTATTTATTAACTTAATTTTATGAAAATAACTAACCTTTACTCGTCGCTAAAGTGTCTGTTTTTATGATTGATTTATTTGCAAGTGACACGCAACTTGAAATCGATCCCTTTGATTAGGGATACAGTGTAATTAAACGTCTCCTACACGTTAAAACATTTGGTTATTTCGTACGCTCTATACCACAGGCATTGAATTGTAACACAACTAGGGATTTGGGAGATTGACCCATCGATCCCATACAAGGAAGGGCAGTCTCTGCTGGACCACATGAGCAAGGAGAGTCTCCAATTCAGCACGGCCGGTCTCAGGTTGACCACTTAAGCACGGCATGTCTCGAATTCAGCACGGCCAGTCTCAGGTTGACCATTTGAGCACGTCCAGACTCCTGTTGACAATTTGATCAGGGCCAGTCTCCAGTTGACAACTTGAGAACGTCCAGTCTCCAGTTGACAACTTGAGCACGACCAGTGTCCAGTTGACCACTTGAGCACGGCCAGTCTCAGGTTGACCACTTGAGCTCGGCCAGTCTCAGGTTGACTTTCACACCCAGCAACAGATCTCTCTGTGAGGTCGAGCCCGACCCCCCGGTTGTCCGCCAGGGTTCTGGTGCTTCGTTTGGCCGTTGCGCCGGGGTTAACGGTTTCAGGTCGCAGTCACTTCTGCAACCTTTCTCGTGTCTTGGACCAACGCATATGACAACCCCTTCTCTTGGATCGTGTTAAACTCTTAGGACATGTCTCATGGGAGCCTCATCAAGCAGCCATCACTTTCTCATCCTATGGCATGGGAGCCTCATCAAGCGGCCATAACTGTCTCACCCTATAGCATGGGAGCCTCATCAAGCGGCAATCACTGTCTCATCCTATAGCATGGGAGCCTCATCAAGCGGCCATCACTGTCTCATCCTATAGCATGGGAGCACATCAAGCGGCCATCACTTTCTCATCCTTTAGCATGGGAGCCTCATAAATCGGCCATCACTGTCTCATCCTAAAGCATGGGAGCCTCATCAAGCGGCCATCACCGTCTCATCGTATAGCATGGGAGCCTCATCAAGCGGCCATCACTGTCTCATCCTATAGCATGGGAGCCTCATCAAGTGGTCATCACTGTCTCATCCTATAGCATGGGAGCCTCATCAAGCGGCCATCACCGTCTCATCCTATAGTATTGTAGCCTCATCAAGCGGCCATCACTGTCTCATCCTATAGCATGAGAGCCTCATCAAGCGGCCATCACCGTCTCATCCTATAGTATTGGAGCCTCATCTAGCGGCCATCACTGTCTTATCCTATAGTATTGAAGCCTCATCAAGCGGCCATCACTGTCTCATCCTATAGCATGGAGCCTCATCAAGCGGTCATCACTGTCTCATCCTATAGCATGGCAGCCTCATCAAGCGGTCATCACTGTCTCATCCTAAAGCATGGGAGCCTCATCAAGCGGCCATCACCTGTCTCATCATATAGTATTGGAGCCTCATCAAGCGGTCATCACTGTCTCATCCTATAGCATGGAGCCTCATCAAGCGGCCATCACTGTCTCATCCTATAGCATGGGAGCCTCATCAAGCGGCCATCACTGTCTCATCCTATAGCATGGAGCCTCATCAAGCGGTCATCACTGTCTCATCCTATAGCATGGGAGCCTCATCAAGCGGTCATCACTGTCTCATCCTATAGCATGGGAGCCTCATCAAGCGGCCATCACTGTCTCATCCTATAGCATGGGAGCCTCATCAAGCGGTCATCACTGTCTCATCCTATAGCATGGAGCCTCATCAAGCGGTCATCACTGTCTCATCCTATAGCATGGAGCCTCATCAAGCGGCCATCACTGTCTCATCCTATAGCATGGGAGCCTCATCAAGCGGCCATCACTGTCTCATCCTATAGCATGGAGCCTCATCAAGCGGCCATCACTGTCTCATCCTATAGCATGGAGCCTCATCAAGCGGTCATCACTGTCTCATCCTATAGCATGGAGCCTCATCAAGCGGTCATCACTGTCTCATCCTATAGCATGGGAGCCTCATCAAGCGGCCATCACTGTCTCATCCTATAGCATGGGAGCCTCATCAAGCGGCCATCACTGTCTCATCCTATAGCATGGAGCCTCATCAAGCGGCCATCACCGTCTCATCCTATAGCATGGGAGCCTCATCAAGCGGCCATCACTGTCTCATCATATAGCATGGGAGCTCATCAAGCGGTCATCACTGTCTGATCCTATAGCATGGAGCCTCATCAAGCGGTCATCACTGTCTCATCCTATAGCATGGAGCCTCATCAAGCGGCCATCACTGTCTCATCCTATGGCATGGGAGCCTCATCAAGCGGCCATCACTGTCTCATCATATAGCATGGAGCCTCATCAAGCGGCCATCACTGTCTCATCCTATAGCATGGAGCCTCATCTAGCGGCCATTGCCATAAATATACTTTTACACAGTATATCGAAACTTCTCCATCCAACTCCCTCGATTTTGGGGCACTTCACCAGCAGGTGTTGGACCGTCCCCGTCTTTTGGTAACACAAATAGAAATTTATATTTCTATTTTTTTATCAAATTTAGCATGAAAGCTACACAACATTTTCACACAAGTTATTGTGTACAGTTCATAGAAATGAATCTAATGATGATTCTTAGGAATATTTTTTATAATGTGTACAAGTAAAACTTTAAGAAAAAATCAAATCAAGATGAGCTTGTAGCGAAACAGCAAACCAAGATATCTAAATAAGGCGTGTTAAGTCATTAGCTGTAACGATTGTTACGTTCTCGTTTCTAATATTGTTAAGAACACAAGACAAGCAAAAACTCAACACAAATCATGAAGATATATAAATTTGATATCTATCTCTCTATAATATACGTCTTCTCATTACATCATCCATGGTTCAACTCTCTAACTTCACTGCCATCATTACATTATCCATGGTTCAACTCTCAATCTTGACTGCCATCATTACATTATCCATGGTTCATCTCTCAATCTTGACTGCCTTCACTACATCATACATGGTTCAACTCTCTATCTTGACTGACTTCACTACATCATCCATCGTTAAACTCTCTATCTTGACTACCTTCACTACATCATCCATGGTTCAACTCTCTATCTTGACTGCCTTCACTACATCATCCATGGTTCAACTCTCTATCTTGACTTCCTTCACTACATCATCCATCGTTAAACTCTCTATCTTGACTGCCTTCACTACATCATCTATTGTTCAACTCTCTATCTTGACTGCCTTCGCTACATCATCCATGGTTCAACTCTCTATCTTGACTGCCTTCACTACATCATCCATGGTTCAACTCTCTATCTTGACTGCCTTCACTACATCATCCATGGTTCACTTCTCTATCTTGACTGCCTTCACTACATCATCCATGGTTCAACTCTCTATCTTGACTGCCTTCACTACATCATCCATGGTTCAACTCTCTGTCTTGACTGCCTTTACTACATCATCCATGGTTTAACTCTGTATCTTGACTGCCTTCACTACATCATCCTTGGTTCAACTCTCTATCTTGACTGCCTTCACAACATCATCCATGGTTCAACTCTCTATCTTGACTGCCTTTACTACATCATCCATGGTTCAACTCTCTATCTTGACTGCCTTCACTACATCATCCATGGTTCAATTCTCTATCTTGACTGCCTTCACTACATCATCCATGGTTCAACTCTCTATCTTGGCTGCCTTCACTAGATCATCCATCGTTCAACTCTCTATCTTGACTGCCTTCACTACATCATCCATGGTTCAACTCTCTATCTTGACTGCCTTCACTACATCATCCATGGTTCAACTCTCTATCTTGACTGCCTTCATTACATCATCCATGGTTTAACTCTCTATCTTGACTGCCTTCACTACATCATCCATGGTTCAACTCTATATCTTGACTGCCTTCACTACATCATCCATGGTTCAACTCCCTATCTTGACTGCCTTCACTACATCATCCATGGTTCAACTCTCTATCTTGACTGCCTTCACTACATCATCCATGTTTCAATTCTCTATCTTGACTGCCTTCACTACATCATCCATCGTTCAACTCTCTATCTTGACTGCCTTCACTACATCATCCATCGTTCAACTCTCTATCTTGACTGCCTTCACTACATCATCCATGGTTCAACTCTCTATCTTGACTGCCTTCACTACATCATCCATAGTTCAACTCTCTAACTTGACTGCCTTCACTACATCATCCATCGTTCAACTCTCTATCTTGACTGCCTTCACTACATCATCCATCGTTCAACTCTCTATCTTGACTGCCTTCACTACATCATCCATGGTTCAATTCTCTATCTTGACTGCCTTCACTACATCATCCATCGTTCAACTCTCTATCTTGACTGCCTTCACCACATCATCCATCGTTCAACTCTCTATCTTGACTGCCTTCACTACATCATCCATGGTTCAACTCTCTATCTTGACTGCCTTCACTACATCATCCATCGTTCAACTTTCTATCTTGACTGCCTTCACTACATCATCCATGGTTCAACTCTCTATCTTGACTGCCTTCACTAGATCATCCATCGTTCAACTCTCTATCTTGACTGCCTTCACTACATCATCCATCGTTAAACTCTCTATCTTGACTGCCTTCACTACATCATCCATGGTTCAACTCTCTATCTTGACTGCCTTCACTACATCATACATGGTTCAACTCTCTATCTTGACTGCCTTAACTACATCATCCATGGTTCAACTCTCTATCTTGACTGCCTTCACTACATCATCAATGGTTCAACTCTCTATCTTGACTGCCTTCACTACATCATCCATGGTTCAATTCTCTATATTGACTGCCATCCCTACATCATCCATGGTTCAATTCTCTATCTTGACTGCCTTCACTACATCCTCCATGGTTTAACTCTCTATATTGACGGCCCTCACTACATCATCCATGGTTCAACTCTCTATCTTGACTGCCTTCACTACATCATCCATGGTTCAACTCTCTATCTTGACTGCCCTCACTACATCATCTATGGTTCAACTCTCTATCTTGACTGCCTTCATTACATCATCCATGGTTCAACTCTCTATCTTGACTGCCTTCACTACATCATCTATGGTTCAACTCTCTATCTTGACTGCCTTCACTACATCATCCATGGTTTAACTCTCTATCTTGACTGCCTTCACTACATCATCCATGGTTCAACTCTCTATCTTGACTGCCTTCACTACATCATCAATGGTTCAACTCTCTATCTTGACTGCCTTCACTATATCATCCATGTTTCAACTCTCTATCTTGACTGCCTTCACTACATCATCCATTGTTCAACTCTCTATCTTGACTGCCTTCACTACATCATCCATGGTTCAACTCTCTAACTTGACTGCCTTCAGTACATCATCCATGGTTCAACTCTCTATCTTGACTGCCTTCACTACATCATCCATGGTTCAACTCTCTATCTTGACTGCCTTCACTACATCATCCATGGTTCAACTCTCTATCTTGACTGCCTTCACTACATCATCCATGGTTCAACTCTCTATATTGACTGCCTTCACTACATCATCCATGGTTCAACTCTCTATCTTGACTGCCTTCACTACATCATCCATGGTTCAACTCTCTATCTTGACTGCCTTCACTACATCATCCATGGTTCAACTCTCTATCTTGACTGCCTTCACTACATCATCCATGGTTCAACTCTCTATCTTGACTGCCTTCATTACATCATCCATGGTTCAACTCTCTATCCTGACTGCCTTCACTACATCATCCATGGATCAACTCTCTATCTTGACTGCCTTGACTACATCATCTATGGTTCAACTCTCTATCTTGACTGCCTTCACTACATCATCCATGGTTCAACTCTCTATCTTGACTGCCTTCACTACATCATCCATGGTTCAACTCTCTATCTTGACTACCTTCACTACATCATCCATGGTTCAACTCTCTATCTTGACTGCCTTCACTACATCATCTATGGTGCAACTCTCTATCTTGACTGCCTTCACTACATCATCCATGGTTCAACTCTCTATCTTGACTGCCTTCACTACATCATCTATGGTTCAACTCTCTATCTTGACTGCTTTCACTACATCATCCATGGTTCAACTCTCTATCTTGACTGCCTTCACTACATCATCAATGGTTCAACTCTCTATCTGGACTGCCTTCACTACATCATCCATTGTTCAACTCTCTATCTTGACTGCCTTCACTACATCATCCATGGTTCAACTCTCTATCTTGACTGCCTTCACTACATCATCCATGGTTCAACTCTCTATCTTGACTGCCTTCACTACATCATCCATGGTTCAACTCTCTATCTTGACTGCCTTCACTACATCATCCATGGATCAACTCTCTATCTTGACTGCCTTCACTACATCATCCATGGTTCAACTCTCTATCTTGACTGCCTTCACTACATCATCCATGGTTCAACTCTATATCTTGACTGCCTTCACTACATCATCCATGGTTCAACTCTATATCTTGACTGCCTTCACTACATCATCCATGGTTCAACTCTCTATATTGACTGCCCTCACTACATCATCCATGGTTCAACTCTCTATATTGACTGCCTTCACTACATTATCCATGGTTTAACTCTCTATCTTGACTGCCTTCACTACATCATCCCATGGTTCAACTCTCTATCTTGACTGCCTTCACTACATCATCCATGGTTCAACTCTCTATCTTGACTGCCTTCACTACATCATCCATGGTTCAACTCTCTATCTTGACTACCTTCACTACATCATCCATGGTTCAACTCTCTATCTTGACTGCCTTCACTACATCATCTATGGTGCAACTCTCTATCTTGACTGCCTTCACTACATCATCCATGGATCAACTCTCTATCTTGACTGCCTTCACTACATCATCTATGGTTCAACTCTCTATCTTGACTGCTTTCACTACATCATCCATGGTTCAACTCTCTATCTTGACTGCCTTCACAACATCATCAATGGTTCAACTCTCTATCTGGACTGCCTTCACTACATCATCCATTGGTCAACTCTCTATCTTGACTGCCTTCACTACATCATCCATGGTTCAACTCTCTATCTTGACTGCCTTCACTACATCATCCATGGTTCAACTCTCTATCTTGACTGCCTTCACTACATCATCCATGGTTCAACTCTCTATCTTGACTGCCTTCACTACATCATCCATGGATCAACTCTCTATCTTGACTGCCTTCACTACATCACCCATGGTTCAACTCTCTATCTTGACTGCCTTCACTACATCATCCATGGTTCAACTCTATATCTTGACTGCCTTCACTACATCATCCATGGTTCAACTCTATATCTTGACTGCCTTCACTACATCATCCATGGTTCAACTCTCTATATTGACTGCCCTCACTACATCATCCATGGTTCAACTCTCTCTATTGACTGCCTTCACTACATCATCCATGGTTTAACTCTCTATCTTGACTGCCTTCACTACATCACCCATGGTTCAACTCTCTATCTTGACTGCCTTCACTACATCATCCATGGTTCAACTCTCTATCTTGACTGCCTTCACTACATCATCCATGGTTCAACTCTCTATCTTGACTGCCTTCATTACATCATCCATGGTTCAACTCTCTATCTTGACTGCCTTCACTACATCATCCATGGATCAACTCTCTATCTTGACTGCCTTCACTACATCATACATGGTTCAACTCTCTATCTTGACTGCCTTCATTACATCATCCATGGTTCAACTCTCTATCTTGACTGCCTTCACTACATAATCCATGGTTCAACTCTCTATCTTGACTGCCTTCATTACATCATCCATGGTTCAACTCTCTATCTTGACTGCCTTCACTACATCATCCATGGATCAACTCTCTATCTTGACTGCCTTCACTACATCATCTATGGTTAAACTCTCTATCTTGACTGCCTTCACTACATTATCCATGGTTCAACTCTCTATCTTGACTGCTTTCACTACATCATCCATGGTTCAACTCTCTATCTTGACTCCCTTCACTACATCATCCATGGTTCAACTCTCTATCGTGACTGCCTTCACTGCATCATCCATGGTTCAACTCTCTATCTTGACTGCCTTCACTACATCATCCATGGTTCAACTCTCTAACTTGACTGCCTTCACTACATCATCCATGGTTCAACTCTCTATCTTGACTGCCTTCACTACATCATCCATGGTTCAACTCTCTATCTTGACTGCCTTCACTACATCATCCATGGATCAACTCTCTATCTTGACTGCCCTCACTACATCATCCATGGTTCAACTCTCTATCTTGACTGCCTTCACTACATCATCCATGATTCAACTCTCTATCTTGACTGCCTTCACTAGATCATCCATGGTTCAACTCTCTATCTTGATTGCCTTCATTACATCATCCATGGTTCAACTCTCTATCTTGACTGCCTTCACTACATCATCCATGGTTCAACTCTCTATCTTGACTGCCTTCACTACATCATCCATGGTTCAACTCTCTATCTTGACTGCCTTCACTAGATCATCCATGGTTCAACTCTCTATCTTGATTGCCTTCATTACATCATCCATGGTTCAACTCTCTATCTTGACTGGCTATGAACGATGTTATAGTTAGAATGTAGAAGAGTAACTGGGTTTTGCTATACTATCAACGATGTTATAGTTAGAAGCTATTAGAGCAACTGTGTTGTGCTATACTATAAACGATGTTATAGTTAGAAGGTAGAAGAGCAACTGGGTTGTGCTATACTATCAACGATGTTATAGTTAGAAAGTAGTGTTTTCCTTGTTTCTTTGTCTATTGTCCAACATTCACCCCCTAATAGAAGATCACACCAAAGATATCCTTTCAATACGCGCATTTTGATACATATTTATACTTTCATGTTTTTTAGTGGCACAGAATATTCATAGGGAACTGTCTTTACCTATCGCATTTCTTCTCTTTATTTCTTTGTACAATTTGTCTTCCTGTGTTATTGTAAACGAGAGCAATGCCCGTGCGATGCTACGGGTAGGCACAATGAAAATAACTTTATTTGGATTTGAGTTTCACATTCCCCTTAATAATGAGTGTAAACGTATCCGGAAATTAGGGTAGTGATAAATCAAACCCCTTCTTTATAAAAATCACGATATGTGTGTGTAGAAAATAGAAAATATGATGAATTTAAATATTTCCCTTCAATTTTGGTATTTCTGCTTTAATAACGCACGCTTTTCTCTATATACTTTACCAGAATAACAAAGGTCCTTAACAGTTACAAAAATCTAATGGGCAAGGCTAAATTTCTTTTTCCATAAATCAAAAACTTAAAACAATATCTTTGATTCCTTTGGTTCTAGGGAAAAGCTCTTAAAATCACCCACTCCATTTATTAAGCTAAGTATGAATTAGTTCAAGACGAATAGGATATTTTTTTAGCATATTAACAAAGCAATATATTGGCAGATACTTGTTTCACTTAAATAACGGATTATTTTTCTTTGTATTTATATTCAAGCCTTTTTTCATTGTAGCTTTTTTAGCTTATAAAATGACATATAAGTTAGGGCTTAATATACAACATATATTATGTAGGCTTTTGATTTTAAAACAGAATAGTTTTTTAAAAAATCAGTCTGTATACAAAATTTTATCATCGTTGTATAATATTGCTCAAATGAAATCAAGTTTGTCATGTCACAATATCAGTTGCTGTTAGTGTATTTTTTGCCAGAACAGGGGTAGGCACAATTAAAAAATAACTTTATTTTGTTTTGGGTCTCAAATTCCCCTTAAAATTGAATGTAAATGCATCATGAAATTAAGGTAGTGATAAATCAAACCACGTCTTATAAAATTCACGATATGTGTGTCGAGAAAATAGAAAGTATGATGAATTTAAATATTAACCATCAATTTTGGTATGTCTGCTTTAATAACGCATGCTTTTCTCTATATAATATACTCCTACAGAATATGAAAGGTACTTAAGATTTATAAAAATCTAATCGGCAAGGCTCAATTTATTTTCACATGAATAAAAAAAAATTAAAAATATATTTCCATATGATTCCTTTGGTTCTAGGAAAATGCTCTGAAAAACACCAATTCCATTGTATAGTTTAAGCATGAAATTAGTTTAAGACGAATTAGTTTTCACTTGAGCCAGATAATATTTATTTGAATATGTATGCTTAGTGGAGGGTGGAAATATGGTTTACGGGTGTATGGTTCTTATTTTCTTTTCACACGAATATTAACATAAAAACAATGTTTTTTTTTAAATTCCTAGAGATTGATTTTCTAATAGATTGGGTCATTTTGAAAGGACTTTCCACTCTTTTCTTCTAGTATTAACAAAGCAATAAATTGGCAGATACTTGTTCCACTAAAATGAAGGATTACTTTTCGTTGTATTTGTATTCAAGCCTTTATTCGTTGCAGCATTTTTTAGCTTATAAAATGACATATTTGGTAATGGTCTTAATATATAACATATATTTGTAGGCATTTGATATTAAATCAGAATAATTTAAAAAGAATTTTTTCATGAAAGTGTATACAGCTTAAAAGAAAACTGCCATTTAGTAAACCACATGATCTGCCTTTGAAATCAGTCTTTATACAAAAAATTTATCATCGTTGCATAATATTGCTCAAATAAAATCAAGCTGTTATGTCTAAATATCAGTTGGTGTTAGTGTATTTTTTCGCTTGAGCACGCACTTTCTGAAGCTAGAACCTATATATGAGTAGTAATACCCGCGATATGTCTTTACACTAAATATATTTATACCTTAAAGAACCATACAGTTTATACCTGAAGTGTGTGCCACGCACTCATTGATCTAGAAATGTAACTATTTTTGTAATGAATGTTTTAGTTTTGTAAGCTCTTAAATACCTTTCTTAGCAATGATTTTTTATGGGAAAAGCATATTATTTAATGTAAATTTTGATGCTTAAGTAAGGTGTGCATGGGTTTAATTTGTTTTAAAGAAACATTTTGAATCGCAAAATCTGGGCTTAAAATTTAACCTGCTGATTTAGTTTAATCTATGCAAAAAGTATAAAAACAGTTGCTAAGCTATAGTGTTTATGTCATCCAGGGTTGGGCGATATTATTGACTCTTACCCAACCAATAAATGGTACATTTCAAAAGGTCATAAAGTTGTACTCAATATAAAAATAGCTGTTCCACTTATTAACCACACTCATTGGTCCGTGCATATAACTCCTATATATAATCCATTTTCGTCTATAACAGTACCGATTTTTTTTTCATTCCTTCTATTTCCTTGGGGCAGTTTATGGAGCAATCGTTCCAGAAAAAAAAATCTTGTAAACTATTTAAGCACCGAAGGAAAATAAATATCCCACCTAAGAATCATTGATAAATATAACTTACCTAGCATGTTTGACTTAATTTATGCAAAAAGAATATTAACAGTGGCTAAGCTATAGTGTTTGGTATCTGGTTTCACTCATGTGCTTTCTTTCTCTAATGCATTGAATACATTGTTAGTATTTGATTAGTATTTGATTATTTAGAACTAACTTGTAAAATGTCAAATACATTAAGTATTTAAATTAAACATATAAAAGATATAAAGAAAAGTGGTAAAATGATACTGTGTATTTGATAATAAAGAAAATAATAGAAAATAATAGTATATAAATATTGTTAAAATATTGCGCTAAAAAAACAATGACTATGGTTTGTAAACAAAAATGTTAGGTAGATTAACGTTGAACATAAATGTAGACATCTGGAGAAAGGACCAAAGCAAATAAATTTTTCGAACGGCTGAATAAAATACATCTCGAAAATACATAAAGGAAACAGTGTAAAGATGTAATTTGCAAACAAATATTAATTCTGTAATTTTTTACAAAAAAATTATACGTATTCTTGTTAGAGGCGCAACATTATCAGACATAAAAATAAACCGTTTCATCACATTTAGTTCACAACATAAACACACACACACTCACTTTATTCACACACTTATACACACAAACATAAACACACAAACAGATAGTACCATTAAAAAAATCACATTTCATTGAAATAACCGCGGCTCTTTTTACTTTGTTTCCATTTCACAAAGTTAATATGAGCTCGAACTATTACGTCAAGTCACAATATTTTATAGCGAGAAACGCCGTCTTGTTAATCTCGACACCAAAATGTTTATTATTTAATTTTCAATAATTTATTTTATTTTCGGGAGTTACCCCTGCATAGCGAGCACCCACACACACGGCTTCGGACGCGCTTAGGCGCAATATATATAGGGATACTAGAGATTAAACTCAATTGACTTGTTGTTTTCGTCTTCTTTCATATATTATATCTCGAGTCTCATTGTCATGCAGTAGACAGAGATGTATGTGTTAAACTGAATATATGGATACTTGTGTATTGTCTCACGATGCTTGTCAGTGAGATACTCGGGGGATAAATTACATTGCTATGTACACATTCTAGAATTGAATTGTTTTATGAAATCATTGAAATACATACTCATTAATAAGTGCAGCAACATTGTTTACAATAAATATATGAAATTTTGGGTCTAAGAGTACAATTGGGCTTCTTAACTTAATATAGAATACATTTAAATAATAAATAATGTCTGTATGCTCTATGAAATATATCTAAAATATTTAAGCCTAAAACTATTTTAAGTTGTTAAAAGTTGTTATTCAAAATTTAATTAAATGCAAAAAAATGAATGTATTATTAGGTAGGACAGAAGCAGCTAAATGGGATCATAAATATTTATTTTCTATATTATTAGTTTATATAGATGTGAGAAATACCATGTCAGTAATATAAATCATTGTTATTATTATAACAATATTAATTTATATATATGTTGAAATTATCCTGTTTCTTGTTTCAGTACAAATATGTTTTTATACCATATATAACGGAAACAGTACTTTAAAAAAAGGATTAAACACTCAGTCAAGAATAAAATGAATTTTTTTTGGAAGACAGACACGTTCATTTGAGAAAAAACAGTTCCATATATCTATACCCTTAACGGATCTCAAAAGTGTTAACTTAACATAATTACAATACAACACAATGTCGTTTATTGATGTGAATTGGAATTCAATATTGCATTCTAGTAAAATGATCAGTAAACAAAAAAAGTAGGGCTGTTATCGATTAATTTAAAATTAATCGTTAACTTTTGAAAAATTAGTGATAAATCGTTAATTTTTAATAAAGCCAAAAATAGAAATTTATGACATTCATTAAAGTGAACATTTCAAGTGAAGTAACAAAAACAGGTATTTGACTTTTTTTATTTTATTGAGTTATTTCCCCTGTCTCACTTACATTGAAAATTAAGAATATTTTGAACTAAATTTTATGACAATGCGTTGATACTTGATCGGATGGGTGTGCTGAAGGTTGTACGTCAGCGATGTTTTTGATCCCTTAAATGATAATTGTTTATGGCAGTGAACATAGTAAACTTTTTTACCATCTTTGACTTTGCTATCCACAGTTAGCTTAGAAACACAGTTTCTTGATCGAGTTTCCAGGTATATTTTTAAATTTAACTGCGTTGATGCTGTCAGCCATTTTTTAGTTGACGTCTGCCGGTCCACATAGATTAATAAAATAAATTAAAATATTACGCGGGAGAAGTTTGTACTTAAAAAAACATATGAAATATTATTAATTATTGATAATAATTATTTATTAATAAAAAATATTTTAAAAAAATATATATATATAATTCTCTTCATGGGACCATGCGAGACAAGCAAGCTGCAAGTATGTGAACCGAGCATGACGAATCACCCTCGCCCGGCTCAACTAAACACTGTTGGCAAGCGTGGTTGGATGGAATGAAAAAAGAGGGGGGTGGGAGTGGGTGGCAACAATGCACTTGCGTTCACTTGCATTGTTCCTTAACAGAAAATGTGAGATTTGTAGTATACTGGTTATCTCGCCCGCCTCATACGTCGATGGTCCTGGGTTCAAGCCCCAGCAAAAACATTGTTGTTTTTTTTTAATTTTTAAAAATTGTTTGTGCCCGTTCTTTTACCCCTTTATAGCCAACACTAGCTGAACCCGCGGCGTAGCATACGCCGCTAATGATTTAGTTACGGATGAAGACTTCCTAAAGACACAGTTGTCAAAATTGTATGGGTTTAGGCAAACGACTGTGAGTGAATGAAAAGAAGGAACTCTGGAGAGACGCGCGGAGGAGCATACGCCGCAGACTGATTATCGATTATGTAACTCCGATTTTAAACCGATTATCGTTTTATAGCTGACTTCATAGAAGTTAGGGGAGTACCAAATTTCGCATGCAAACATCTCGAAACCAACAATAAGTTGGCAGTCCCCCCCCCCAAACCGACGTTCACTCGCGTTGTATTGATTTATTCGTGCTGTAGTTTGTGTCCGTTCTTTTCTCCACTTTCTTTGCACTCTATATGAGCAAGTCTGCGGCTTATGCTACGCCACGGGGCGTCTAGTTATAAATATTTTCTTTGATTTTAATGGAAATTTTATCGATTAAAATAATTTTAATCTATAAAATTGTTTAACTATTAATCAATAAATTAATCGTTAACTTCCGGAGCCCTAAAAAAAAAGCTTTAATAAATTAATATAATAAGCATGCTACCAGCTACATAGGTAGGTTTATTCAGTGAACTTTTAATATCTATATCGAAATACAACACACAAAATATTGCTACCCATTAACAAAAACAATTTTGAAATTAAAAGGAAATACAAGATTAACATAGCGGGCATCTCTCCATACTATTTCACGTCGTGACGTCATTATTTGAAGATATATTAGTTTGTGAAACATTAAGGTCATAAACAATACCCCGAATTGTTTATGGAGGTTTATTTTTGTTTGTTTGTATATGTATGTGTGAGTGTTTTAAACTACATTTACATATGTCGGTTTTTATGTCTGCAAATAATGTCCTTCCTATAGGACTACCAGTATTTATATTTTTAAACTACTTACAATTATTGAAAAGAAAGTTAGTTTTGACACTGTTAACTGTAATGTAATTGTTTATAAATAATAAATAATATTTTGTTTCATTAAAAATAAGATACTTCTATTTTATTTTTTTATAATGCTGCTTACTTTCAAATACATGTAATTTACACGTGTTGAATAGCTGGGACAAAAGTGAAACCAGGTCAATAAGGTGTACGTTACATCGTTGTAGGTGGTCAGGATATTTTAAAATTAGAATATAAAAAGAGAAAATTAGTAAACAAAAAGGATTTTTTTAAAAAAACACAAAAATAACCTGAGTTCAGTATATTCGTGATTACAACGATGTGACAATGTTATAAATATTTTATTTGAATAATAAAAAAATTACCTGAGTTCAGTATATACGTGATTACAACACTGTGACAATGCTATAAATATTTTATTTGAAATATACAAACCGTCAAATGCTGTTTCACTTAATTGGGTAAAACAAGATGTGTGTGTAAAGGCGCGGAAAACTCTATAATTTGATGTAGAAAGTGATTTGTTGTCCAAACAATGGCATATATTTGTTAGGTAGGAGATTATGTTGTTTTAATTTGCTGCTTTATGCGTTAATGGAAAGATTGATAACTTATCGTTCAACTTCTTCACTTCTTAAATCTATTTTAAAATATTGTGTAAAACATGTTAAAATTGATTACTGTATTTATGTTGCTTCAATATTACGTGCGATTGTTTAGGAGCGATTACTTTCATCAATTGTCACGAAGGAAAAGATGGATTAAAAAGAACTCTCGAGGCCTCTTAAGAAAATGGATTATGGATAGGAATAATATGCACTGAGTAACAGTGAGGCTAATGGATGGCACATTTATAAGTATATAGAGGGGCACATTTATAAGTATATAGAGGGGTACATTTATAAGTATATAGAGGGGCACATTTATAAGTATATAGAGGGGCACATTTATAAGTTAATAGAGGGGCACATTTATAAGTATATAGAGGGGCACATTTATATGTATATAGATGGGGCACATTTATATGTATATAGATGGGCACATTTATGAGTTTATAGAGGGGCACATTTATAAGTATATAGAGGGGCACATTTATAAGTATATAGAGGGGACACATTTATAAGTATATAGAGGACACATTTATAAGTATATAGAATGACACATTTATAAGTATATAAAAGGGCACATTTATAAGTATATAGAGGGCACATTTATAGTATATAGATGCACATTTATAGTATATAGAGGGCACATTTATAAGTATACAGATGGGCACATTTATAAGTATATAGAGGGGCAAAATTACAAGTATATAGAATGACACATTTATAAGTATATAGAGGGCACATTTATAAGTATATAGACGGGCACATTTATAAGTATATAGATGGGGCACATTTATATGTATATAGATGGGCACATTTATGAGTTTATAGAGGGGCACATTTTATAAGTATATAGAGGGGCACATTTATAAGTATATAGAGGGGCACATTTATAAGTATATAGAGGACACATTTATAAGTATATAGAATGACACATTTATAAGTAAATAGAGGGGCACATTTATAAGTATATAGAGGGGCACATTTATAAGTAAATAGAGGACACATTTATAAGTATATAGAAATGACACATATTAAGTATATAAAAGGGCACATTTATAAGTAAATAGAAGGACACATTTATAGTATATAGAATGACACATTTATAAGTATATAGAAGGGACACATTTATAAGTATATAGTATGGGCACATTTATAACTATATAGAGGGGCACATTTATAAGTATATAGAATGACACATTTATAAGTATATAAAAGGGCACATTTATAAGTAAATAGAAGGACAAATTTATTAGTATATAGAATGACACATTTATAAGTATATATAAGGACACATTTATATGTATACAGTATGGCACATTTATATCTATACAGAGGGGCACAATTACAAGTATATAGAGTGACAAATTTATAAGTATATAAAAGGGCACATTTATAAGTAAATAGAAGGAAAAATTTATTAGTATATAGAATGACACATTTATAAGTATATAGAAGGACACATTTATAAGTATATAAAAAGGCACATTTATAAGTAAATAGAGGGACACATTTATTAGTATATAGAATGACACATTTATAAGTATATAGAAGGACACATTTATAAGTATACAGTATGGCACATTTATAACTATACAGAGGGGCACAATTACAAGTATATAGAGTGAAAAATTTATAAGTATATAAAAGGGCACATTAATAAGTAAATAGAAGGACAAATGTATTAGTATAAAGAATGACACATTTATAAGTATACAGTGTGGCACATTTATAAGTATACAGTATGTCACATTTATAAGTATACAGTATGGTATATTTATAATTATATAGAGGGGCACCTTTATAAGTATATAGAGGGACACATTTATAAGTATATCGAGTGTTACATTTATAAGTATATGGAGGGTTACATTTATAAGTATATAGAGGGAAACATTTATAAAACACAACATATATAATATACACACGCATTTTTTTCCTTCCATACAATTATTGATTGTATTAACGTTCTATTACTTATAATTGGGTCTGATAACGATTAATTTAAATTTAATCGTTAACTTTTGAAAAATTAACGATTAGTTAATCGTTAATTTCGATTAAAAGTATGACGTCATAAGTAACACTAAATAACACTGGAATGTCTCCTTTATATGTCATCTTTTAACCAACTACGCAAAAAAAAACAAGTGTCTTGACATTATTTGTGTTGACATAAGTGATGAGCCGGGTCTAATTTACAATATAACCAGCCGAGCTCAACAATCATTCACATAGCTTTAGATTGTCTCAGCTGAAGTTTGTGATACTGTAGTGCATGTTTGGTTTGCAGGTAATATGATAGCGAATTGTTAGAAAAATGGTATCAATGTTCCCTTTAATCAGCGCTGCTTGGCTGATATTTGACCGACTCCACGCAGGAGTTTAGAATCACCGCGCAGCAAATTTTGTAAAATATTGCACACAAAAATGGACGCTGCATAACTTTTAACAGAAGTTGATTTTTTTAAAACTTTGCATTCAGACCAACGAAGCTTAGACTTAGAGGGAACATGGCATGGCGGGCAAACGATTTCACTCAATGGACACAATAACCTTTATCAACATTTTGAACATTCACGTCAGTCAATAGTTTAAAACCGAAATGTTCGTGTAATCGTCCGGACATTAGTCTATATTTTTGGCTGAAATATGTTACTTTTTGACTTCCAGTACATTTATAAGTGGTGGGTCGATTAATCGTTAAAAAATTTAATCGATACAATTTTTAAACGATTAATCGAGAAATTAATAGTTAATTTCCGCAGCCCTACTTATAATTAATCTAGAACATGAGGACTATGTTAAGTAAATGCTTGCAATTCATTTTAACAATGTATCCCTAACTAAAGGGATCGAATTCAAGTGGCAAGCCACTTGTATAAAATATAACTCTTTTTATCACAGGTGGATCCCAGTGTGCAACGTCAATGAAAATTAAAGAAACAAATATACTGTAGTTATTAAATAAATTTCAATGTTTTAAAATTTAAAAAATTAAATTTGATTTTTAAGATTAATCTTTTCTTTTAACTTTATTTTACATTGCAAATTTTCAAATTACCTTCAATGAAACATGTACAAAACACAAAATATTTATGTTAAATTTCTTAGATTTAAAATTACATATTAATGGTTTTAAATGAATGTGAAGTTAACATTTCACATTAATTTTCTCTTTTAGTTTTGTGAGCACAAACTCATGAGAAATACATCGGAAGCGGTGCTTTGTAGTGCGTCATTAACGGGAAACACAATATCAAAGCACGTTCATAAGGATGAAATTAATTTAAAATCATAACGTGTTCTCTCCATAATATGCCTATTTCTCCTAGTTTATAGTTTCATGTGCGTATTTGTATATAGTTATTTGAAAACGCTAACTTGTTAGTACATTTAAAATGTTGAACATTTCATGGTTGTATTTTCTAAGAAATTTCACACAATTATCCATTAAAAAGCAACACTAACAAGAGTTGACAGCTTACGTAGACTGCATCTATTAAAAGACATGCCAGCGATTTATCCGCGTTTTTTTATGACAGTTTGGGAAATACAAACAGTCTGATGTCATTGAAATGATTTTTTTCTTAAATAAATCATAATATAATTACCCCATTCTTCCATATTATTCCACAAGTATGACTTTTGAGAAATTGCTTACATTCATTTAAGGCACTTTAAACAAAGTTTCCTGACATTTCTTTACAGATGTGGTTAAACTCACACTGACAGAAGGCATAACTTCATATCATTATGTTTTATTTAACAATAATAGTTTGCTTATGACATTATATCTCGTAAATTAGCAAATTAAAATTTTCAAGTTTTTATTTACAACTTAAACTAAAACGACCATCAGAAACGTTCGATATTTCTCAACCCTTGTTGTAATATACTTTCCAGTTACATATGATAAATATATATCACTTTACCTTCATTTAACCCTAACTAACTATAATTACAAAATTCAAAAATCACATAGAATATGGCTGCGATAAAGCTTTTAAATAAAATAAATAACAAAAACCATAAAAACCTAGTTTTTGACTATAAATCTTTTATGTACGAGACATAACTAAATAAAATAAAACTATATAATTTGCAATTGTCACGCAAGTCAGTCTGTCCTGGCGCTGTGCGATGTAACTCTCGATAAAAAATATACAAATATTGGTTTCGAGATTAAGAAAATGTGTTTCTCGCCATAAAATATTGTGACGTGACGTCATTATTCGAAGGGAACGAAGTAAAAAGAGCAATGTTTTATTTGATGTGATTAATATTATTATTAGTTTTTCAATTGAATGTCCGTTTTTGTGTATGTGTCCATGTCTATATTACGTACGTAATTATAAATTTAATTTTCTATATTAATATATAACATTCGTTTTTCGGTTTATGAAATTTACAATTGGTTGTCGTTCGGTTGTCAAGTTTCAATGCGTTTTGAACTACAAAGCCATTATTTATTACTGCAATTGAAATTTGTCAACTTATGCTTCAGTTTAGCGTTTGTTTTTCTTTTATACACTTTGAGATTGCATAGTTGTATGTTTAAAATAATAACATATTTCAAAATCGGACTCCTCCCCACAATATTTTTTTATTGTTATTTACATGTAATATTTTAATGCGTCTTAGACTAATTTTGAATAAACAATATTTTCTTTTAATATAGAACTGGAAGGGGCGCTGACTTGACAATAATGAAAACGGGTAATTTTGATTTCTAAAACGTGTATATTAAATTTTATAAACGATTACCTGTTGATGCATTAATACTTTCTTTTATCCAGTGATTAAATTTACTTCAAAGATTTCATGCAAAATAAATAGTTCGTTGTTATTCATATTTATAAATAGTTACAATTTTTATTTTCATGTTTTTGATTATGTAAAGGTAATAATGTATGGCCACAATATTTTTTTATTGTTATTTACATGTAATATTTTAATGCGTCTTAGACTAATTTTGGAATACAAAATCTTTGCTTTTAATATAGAACTGGAAAGGGGTGCTGACTTGACAATAATGAAAACGTTTATTAGAATTCCTAAAACGTGTATATTAAATTTTATATACGATTACCTGTTGATGCATTAATATTTTCTTTTATTCAGTGATTAACTTTACTTCAAAGGTTTCATGCAAAATAAATAGTTCGTTGTTATTCATATTTGTAAATAGTTACAATTTTTATTTACATGTTTTTGATAATGTAAAGGTAATAATGTATGGACCAATGGGCGCATAAACTGACGAGTCATAATAGATCTTGAAAAGGTGCTGACTTGACAATAATAAAAAACGTTTATGTGAATTACTAACACGTGTATATTAAATTGTAAATATGATTAACAGTTGATAATTTAATCTTTTCTGTTATCCTGTGACAAACTTTGATTACTACGTTTCATGCAAAATGAATAGTTCTTTGTTATTGACATGTGTAAAAATTACATTTTAATTTTTACATGTTTTTGGTAATGTTGTGGTAATAATGTATGGACAAATGGGCGAATAAACTGACAAGTCATAATCATCAATAAAGCTTTAAATTGCTTCAAATCTCAGATGTGCTTGATGTGGATCACATTTGTGGGTAATATTCCAAACTATATAATATCAGCCAAACTATAAACGGCTCTTTTTATATCATTCGCTTTTTCAAAATGTCCCTTTTCCAAAATTAAAATATAGCTCAAACAATGACGTCACATAATATTTTACGGCGAGAAATATCACACGCTCTGTTAATCTCGAAACAAAAATGATACCCTTCTTTTTTCTCTTAGAATGCGCACCGCTAAAAAAAACCTTGAAAAAATTAATGCACCAAAAATAACTCTTTTCGAACAGCCTGCATAAAAATTGCTGCCATATTTATGGGAACTGTTATGCTGGAGGTAGATTGTCAACAAAGACGGGACTTTCCACAAAATAACATTTATGCAATGGTTTGTACTTAATTTGTACTCTTACATAAATAACGAAACTCGAGAGGAACGTGTTTCGCGAATGAATCGTGAACGACAACAAAGATGGAGATAATGCCAGAGTCAAAACAAACAGCGGCACCACGAGTGCAAGCTTCAGCTCGAATTCAAAGATCACGTGCCAATCGACGATTGGAAGAATCAAATCAGCAGGTGGCAACTCGGCGAGCACAAGAAGCAGCACAACAACAAAGATCCCGTGCCAATCGACGATTGAAAGAATCAAATCAGCAGGTGGCAACTCGGCGAGCACAAGAAGCAGCACGACAACAAAAATCCCGTGCCAATAGACTTGCATTACAAATTCAAACGTCAAGAATCAGACATCGATCCTACTATCCCAACAAATGACATATTTATCGAAAATGAAGTGGAAATTCATAGTTGTGGCGTTATGGATCAACAATGTGATTATTGTGCATCTCTGAATTTTCCCGCTGAAAAATCATCAGATGGAACATTTCAATATTGTTGCCATAAGGGAACTGTTTTGCTGGAGGTAGATGGTCAACAAAGACGAGATTTCCCCCTATATCTTCAAGAGATTTTTAGTAATCCAGCACATCCACATTATCGAATTTTTCATGAAAACATAAGAACATATAATTCATCTTTATCATTTGCCTCAATGGGTGCACATGTCGATCATTTATCTGGACGTGGGCCATATGTATTCCGAGTTCATGGACACATTTGTCATCGGACTTGGGCACATGCATCCAGAAGATGGAGCTCAACGACAATATTGTCAACTTTTTGTTATCGATTCTGCAATGGCAAACGCTCCAAGAATGCAACATCAAGCAAACCAAAGACTGAATGCAAATGTCATACAAAATGTAGATGAAATAATTCGACAGAATAACATTTATGCAAAAGCGTATCGTATGCTAGGTGAAATCGAACAAGAAGAGAAAGAGCGAGCAGAACAAAATAATCATTCGTTACCAACTGTCAACATGGCCTTTCGACGTGACCGCAACACTGATCGACGACGATATAATTTACCGACTGTCGACGAAGTGGCTATGATATTTCGTTCCGCTGATGGTGAGCCACCGTTTGAAAGAGATTTTAGTATATATCCACGAGATGCTGATCAACCTATAATAAATTTAAATATTCTGAGTCCACATTTAGATCCAATGATATATGTTTTGTTCTATCCTTTCGGTGAGGCTGGCTGGCAGCCAAATATGCAAATAAATCTTGAAAATCGACCTGGTAGAGTAAGAACTCATATATCGCTTCTACAATGGAAAGTAGCTCAAATAGCAATCAGAGTCAATAGATTTAATCCTATACTACATGGCGGAAAATTATTTCAACAGTGGGCTGTTGATTCTCATCTACAATTCGAGGCAAATAATATTAATTTCATTAGAAATCAACAAAGCCGTTTGCGTGTTGAACAATATAGAGGGTTAATGGATTATCTTAATGATGCAGCAGTTCGACAAGTGATATCTGTTGGTCGTATGGGTGATTTTGCCATCATCTTTTCAAGGATCAGCCCGAAACATGAGAGAAAAATTCCATGATGCAATGGCAATTGTTGCAACACAAGGCAAACCTGATCTCTTTATAACTATGACATGCAATCCAAATTGGCCAGAAATTCGAGACAACCTATTCGAAGGCCAACAGCCGAGTGATAGACCGGATTTAGTTGCACGCATTTTCAACATCAAATTAAAATCACTCATTCAATATATGGTTATGAATAGAGTGTTTGGACATATTAAAGCTTATGTGTATACAATTGAGTTTCAGAAACGAGGACTTCCTCACGCGCACATGCTCTTTATTCTTGCCGATGATTGTAAAATTAACACAGCTGAAAAGATTGATCGTTTTATTTGTGCTGAAATACCTGATCGTAATCATGAACCAGAGCTGTATGATACAGTCATTCGTACAATGATACATGGTCCGTGCAGTGATCAAAACCCAAATGCACCGTGTATGGAAAATAATGTATGCGATTTGGTTTCATTGCCGTATGTGATTTGTTTTTTTGTTTATAATAATATATATTCTCATGTTGTATTACATGTATAATAAAAATATTACAATTGATAGATTGTCATTATTATTCTTGATTTTAAATTGTTTCAATATTTTAATTAATATTTAAAATATTTATTGTCTTATATAATTTTAGTTCATTTTAAAATTATTATTTTAAATAAAGCATACAACCTGTTTAAAGTTGTGTAAATTGAATGGCAAATAATAATTTGTTACCTGTGTAATAATATGATATAAATAATATTGCCTAATATATTGCTCTTGCAAGCATCACTAGGCAACTGAACTGAAGATGGACATTACCTACAACATGCTAAATTTTTTAAACTTATGTATTAAGTGCAGATTATTAAAAGAACGTTTCAATAATATTTCTATTATGTCAAAAAATAGAGTGACTTAGTAAACAATTAAAATTAGTAAACACGACAGACAGGGGCTTTTTCGCTAACATGCCCAGGCCAAGCCGTTCAGACCAGTGGTGGAACCTGAGTCGCAAACACCAGAGTTTAGTGACTCAGATGAGAACAGAGCATTGTCCAACCAACTCGTACTTCCACAGGCTAGACCACAACAGGGACTCGAACTGCCGTCATTGCAGCCAAGCGTCTGAGGAGGTCGTACACGTGCTGACGTCTTGCCCCGCGCTAGACATAGCCATGGACGTGAGGGAGGCGGAGGAGTCCCATGTAAAGACAATGTTGTATGGCACTGCTCAGCAGATGGAGCAGATTGCCCAGGTACTAGCCAAGGCCTTAAGAGATTAGTATCATGCCTACAGAATATGTGTTTAGTTTAGTAAACAATTACATAATCACATAACCCTACTGAAAATAGTAATGCAAAACCAATATGACGACCATGTTAGGAGTATGCTAAGATTTAATATAGAAAATTGTCAGCCCGTCAAATATACTCTATAATATAATATAGTATAGTATGGCATCTGTCCGTCTACGAAAGACGATAGATTTATCTTTATTATCTGCAGCTCTTGGTGTGGCTGATGAGACCAATCCTTGAGTGGCAGTCTCTTCTGCATGACACACACACGAAAGCAGTGGGGCAGTGTTTCCTGGCCTTTCTCCTCGCTCTTTTCCCGACTGCTTCTGCCCTAGTTTGCTTCTCTGCTCTTAGTGATCCTTCTTTCACTATAGCCCGCCACATGGACCTATCCTCTGCCAGGTTTTCCCAGTTTTGTATATCAATGTTGGCTACTTTCATGTCTCTCTTGCATATGTCCACGTATCTGAGACATGGCCGACCAACCGACCTTTTCCCTGTCGCCAGCTCGCTGTAGAGCACATCCTTGGGTATGCGACCACTTTGCATCCTCTTGACGTGTCCAAGCCAACGGAGGCGTCTTTGGCTTAATATTGCTGCAATACTACTCATGCTTGCTTGAGCCAGGACCTCTGTGTTGGGGACTTTCTCTTGCCATTTGATGTCTAGGATGCGGCGCAGGCATCTGAGGTGGAAGCTATTGAGCCTTCTTTCATGCCTGGTATAGGTGGTCCAAGACTCGCATCCATAGAGGAGTGTGCTCAGTACGCAGGCCTGGTATACCTGCAGCTTAGTCCTTGCTGTGAGTTTGGCATTGGACCAGACTCTTTTGTACAGTCTAGCCATAACAGTTGCTGCCTTCCCTATCCTGCTACTTATCTCATCTTCCAGTGAGAGGGTGCTCGAGATGTTCGATCCCAGATAAGTAAAACTGTCAACAGCATCCAGGTTGCAGTCATCAATGGTGATAGTCGGGAGAGAGGCAGCATCCTGTGCCATAATGTTGGTTTTCTTTATACTTATGGTCAGGCCAAACTCTTTGCAAGCAGCGGAGAAGCTGGATACAAGGTTCTGCAGGCCGTCTGCTGTGTGGGATATTAAGGCGGCATCGTCTGCAAATAAGAGCTCGCGCAGCAAAATCTTCCTTATTTTGGTCTTGGCTTTAAGTCGGGCAATATTGAATAATCTCCCGTCAGCTCTGGTGTGTATGTATATCCCCTCGCTATTGTTCTTGAAGGCATACTGGAGTAAGATGGAAAAGAATATTGCGAATAGAGTAGGTGCCAACACGCAGCCTTGCTTTACTCCACTACTTACTGGGAAAGCCTCGGAGGTGGCACCATTATAGCACACTGTGCCCTGCATGTTTTCGTGGAATTGCTTGATGATGTTAAGCAGATGTGTAGGGCAGCCTATTTTTACTAAGATCTGAAAAAGGCCGCTTCTGCTGACAAGATCAAAAGCTTTAGTTAGGTCGACGAACGCGATGTATAGAGGCATATGTTGCTCCCTGCATTTCTCCTGCAGCTGGCGCAGAGAGAAGATCATGTCTATGGTTGATCTTCCGGCTCGAAAGCCGCACTGCGATTCTGGGAGTACACGCGATGCTAGGGTCTGTAGGCGTGTCAATGCAACTCGGGCGAAGGCCTTTCCAACTATACTGAGGAGAGAGATTCCACGATAGTTGTTGCAGTCACTCTTGTCTCCTTTATTTTTATACAGTGTAACGATGTTGGCATCTTTCAACTCCTGTGGTATCTGCCCCTGTTCCCAGCACAGAGTGAGGAGGTCATGCAAAGGCTGTAAAAGTATTTCTTTTCCACATTTGAGAACTTCTGGTGGAATTCCATCATTACCAGGAGCTTTCCCGCAGGCTAGGCAATCTATGGCTCTACTTAGCTCGACCATTGTGGGTAGGCTACCGAGCTCTTCCATGACCGGCAGGTCTGGGATATCGTCCAGGGCAGCAGTTGAGACATGGTTTATAGTTGCGTACAATTCCAGGTAGTGCTCGATCCACCGTTTGAGTTGCTTGTCCCGATCAGTGATAATTTCCCCTGCTTTTGACATTAAGGGTGCTGTCTTGGAGGTCAGAGGGCCTGTTGCTTGTTTTATATTCTCGTACATAGCCTTTGTATCGCCTCTATCAGCAGCTGACTGTATGCTGGAACTTAGATTGAGCCAGTACGTGTTAGCGTAGTGGCGAGCTGCCTGCTGGGCATTTTTCTTGGCGCTCTTAAGGGAATGTAGAGTTTCTGGGCAAGGCCTGTCTTTATAGGCTAAAAGAGCCTTTCTTTTTACATCGGTGACATGCTTCATTTCCTCCCAATGGGCCTCAAACCAGTCTGCACTTTTGCGTTCTCTCTTGCCGAATGCCGCAATAGCTGAGCCATATATGGTGTCCCGCAGATGTGACCACTTGGACTCAATAGTGTCTACTGGTGGCATTTGTACAAGAGCTTCTTTTAGTCTCTGGGTGTATTCTGCTGTTCTCTCTGGATTCTTGGTGGAGCAGATGCCTATGCGTGGTTTTCCCTTGTTTTTGTTGCGGTACAATTTCTTTGGCAGTAACCTTACCTTGCTAGCCACTAAGGAGTGATCTGTGTCGCAGTCTGCACTGTGGTAACTGCGTGTGAGGAGGACACTGGCCAGCTGTGTGCGTCTTGTGATGATGAGATCTAGTTGGTGCCAGTGTTTAGAGCGGGGATGCCTCCATGACACTTGGTGGATTGCTTTGCAGTTGAAGAAAGTATTTGTGACACATAGTCCATGTAAGCAGCACATCTCTAGTAATCTCTGCCCATTTTCATTTAGCCTGCCTCTTCCAAAATAACCGAGGCAAGTTGGCCAGGCCATGTGATCACTTCCAACTCTTGCATTGAAGTCACCAAGGAGGTAGATTGCTTCATTGGTGGGTATGCTGGCTAGTGTTTGATTGAGATCATCATAGAACTGGTCTTTAGCTTCTGAGCTCGAGGATAATATAATATAGAGTGTCAATATTTATACAAGTTACTACTTGTGATTTACCCAACACTATTACACTTACACCAATCAGCAAGCCATTCATATATTTATTTTAATTTTTTTTATTACGGCTAAAATGAAGTGATAATTAGTAATAGTAATATGTTAGCATGGATTAAAAAAAACAACCTGTCCCAATACCACTTACAAGACATAGAACATAGACCAACTATAATTATACTTCATGTAAATATGTCAACACTGGGTCCGTCCTTAAATGTTGTCACGCGGAAGGGGTGTCACGCATTGTGACGAGGGGGTGAGGGTGTTTAAGAATTGTGACGTCATTTAAAAAAACCACTCATCTTTCAATTAAAGTTCAATTTAAATATTTCATTGCTTGCAATTTATTTAATGACGTTTTCAATAGCTTTACACGTGTTACGATAATAGAGAGCAGACTTGCACTAAATACATAGGGGGCGTTCAAAGCTTTGTGACGTCACATTGGAAAAAATGAATTATCTAAGTTTTTTTAACGAGTTGGAGAGGGGTAAAAATCTGCCGAAGTTGCGTGACATCATTAATGACGGCCCCATTATTCTAATACTACATATTTTATGATAAAAGTATTAAAAGACAAAAAACACTTACACTAAGACAAGACCAATGACTAAAACTAATGAAATCAAATTAACATTCACATTATTACTATGTTATTAGAGCTGACAAAGACAAATAACAAATTTATATTAAAAAAATAATAATACAAAATTTTAAAAAAGAAAAGATATAATAACAAGTTAATTACTATGTAAAATAAAATAGATTGTGGTAAAAATAAAAACAAAACCCGACCAATGACTAACACTAACAGATACAAACACCAATACGAGTTATTAGTCAATAATATTCAACATCAAACTCAGAATATATCCTAGCAGTAGTTTTATTAATAATTAATAATAGCGGACTACCAATAGCCGAAAGCCGGAAGTTGCTATTACTTCCGGCTTTCGGCTATTGGTAGTCGAGTACCAAGCTATTGGTACCTGACTACCAATAGCCGCAGCCTTATAAAAAGTGCTGTCAATACAATAAGCACCTAATTGCGTGACAGGAAAGGTCGTTCAATATAATACGCACCGTGACACTCTATCTCAAAAAATAACATGAGACATAGAGGTAAATAAAATAATCTAAAAATGCAATAATTTAATGACAGTACATGCAACCGACCTGAAATTTTGATACATCGTTTTTATCATTGACACAAAAACTGACTGCAAAGTTTCAGCTCTTTAGCTTACCAGGAAGTGGGTTAAAAATAGAGCCAACATTTTTTCGACAAACAAGCAAGGGTTCAGACACCACTAGTTAATATAAAGGATTTAATTTTTTTTTAAACGCGTACAAAAACAAGTTTTTTACTATACATTCTTTATGTACAAGACGTAACTAAAAGAATCAATATACATAATTTGCAATCTCTGTTACTTCGGTCTTTCAGGTCTGTCCGTGAAGCTACTAATTTTAGAAAGCAGCGCATCAATTTACTGCACCAAAAAAGAACTTTTTTGGAACGGCCGCATAAAATTGTTCAATAGGGAAATAAATGAATAAAATAAAAATAAATAAAATATATGAAAATTCTGTATTACGTTATTTTTTAATAGATGTGCATTTATTTTGAAAAATTCCGTCATTTTTGACGGGTGATACACTAGTGTTAATTATAATACGCAGCGCAAGACCATCCAAAAATACAAATTTTAGTTGTGTCTAAAAAACGTGTTTAGTATAATGCGCACCGATCAGGAATATGTTATAAAAAAGTATTGTCAATAAAATACGGACGTTATTGCGCGACAGGAAAGGTTGTTCAATATAATAAGCACCACCACACTCTATCTAAAAAATGTAACATGATACATATGATAAATAAAATGAACTAAAAATTCAATAATTTAAATACAGTGCATGCGATCTATCTGAAATTTTGACACCTCGTTTTTATCATCGGCACGAGTCTGCCTGCTAAATTTCAACTCGCTAGCTTACGAGGAAGTGTGTTAAAATCGATTCAAAATTTTTTCGACAAGCGAGCAAGTGATCAGTCACCACGAGTTAATATACAGGATTTGATTTTTAAAAAACCTTAAAAAACAAGTTTTTGCCTATAAATCCTTTATTTACGAGACATAGGTAAAAGAATGTTCATTATAGTACGCAGAGCACAATAAAAAAAATCCAAAATTTTAGTTATGTCTAATATAATGCGCACCGATCGGGAATATATTTTTAAAAATTATCGTCCATATAATACGCACCGAATCACGCAACAGTAAAGTAATAAAAGGTCGTTCAATATAATAAGCACCACGACACTCTATCTGAAAAAATAACATGATGCATAAAGATATATATTACAAACTGAATATTAAATCATTTAATTACAGTACATGCAATCGATCTGAAATTTTGATTCATCATTTTTATCATCAGCACGAAACTGCCTGCAAATATTTTTAGCTCGCTTGCTTGCGAGGAAGTGGGTTGAAAATCAATCCAAAGTTTTTTCGACAAGCAAGCAAGGGCTCAAACAAACAGACACCACGAGTTAGTATAAAGGATTTAAAAAGAACCGGTGCTGATAAATTTATCAGGAGTTTGTGTGAACAAAACTAGAAAATTAATGTTAAAATTGTTGTTTATATTTAGAGGATCCGTTAAAATTTAAATTTAAATCTAAGAGATATAAAACAAATATTTTGTGTTTTGTAAATGTTTGGTTGAATGTATATTAAAAAATCGCACTGCAATATAAAGTTTAAAATATTGATTAATCTTAAATCTAATTTTTTTTTCAAAGTATTAAAACCATGAATTTTATTTAATAACTTAGATATGCATGTTTTTTAAGTAAAAGCCAACTCACTTTCAATGTTGCTTTTTTGTCAATGAAAAACGTTATATTCCATTCAAGTGGCATGCCACTTAATTTCGATCCCTGTATACAGCGATATTGTTGAATGAATTGCAAGCATTCCCTTATCCTAGTCTTCTTATTTTCAGATTATTTATATATTATAGAACGTTTATACAAATCAATACATTCATCGGAAAAAAGAAATTGCGTATTTACATTGTCTTTGTTGTTTACATTGCTGTACAATTTCTGCTCATTGTATGTTCACATGTTGGCAACTGTCAGGTGGTATGAGAATCACTTTGAGTGAATGCTTTTTGAACGTGTGAACACTTTTCATGAATATAATGTTTTTAGTGAACTCCTGGTCACATAGCTGTGAGACCAGAGGACACGCCAGGGTCAGTCGAGACCAGGGTTAAATATTAGGGTTAAAAGAGAGGAGTTTGGGGGGGGGGAGCAGTTGTGTAGTTCAGGCGGGTCTGGCGAGACCGGGATACTGCAGAGTTACAGTAAGACAGAGTTGAAGTTAACGTCGCCCAGAAGCGGTCGGTTCGTACCGAGGGGACTTGTACGTTTTGTGTATACGCAGGTCTTAAGAGGACTTGAGCAGCGGCCTAGGAGCGGTCGCATCGGACCGAGGCGTGCTCGTGAAGAAACTGTGAAGAAATTGTAGTGTCGGGAGTGGGTACACCCAGTGGTATAAGGAGGTATTTGCTGTCTAGGCAGGACAGCCAGTTTGTACAGTTGTGTATAGTATAATAAACATTGAATTGTTACACAGACTTGTGTCATCTCTTGCGTGTGTATGTAGCGGAGAGCAAGGCAACAATCCACCTAACATCGAGACTTAACAGCAACAATATTGATGTTTAAAAAATGTGTTACAGCTCTTGCATTGATCTTATATTTAATTTTACTTTTAATAGTTTGCTTCTCTCCAATTTCATAATTCTCTTGTTTGTAAAATTTTCCATCTTTAAAAAATTCGATCATTTCTTTTCAATCCATCTTTTCCCTCCAGACAGTCTAAATATTCACTTGTACTATTAAGGGTAAATAAATCTCCCAACTAGAAAAGAACTATTCAATTGTTTTAATCTCTAATCATTTTCTACACTCATCGAATGCAGTAAATGACATTGTTGTTTATTATAAGATTTTTAACCTAGATCTAGATTTTTCGACCTTGTCTATGTTTCTAGGTTTTTTATTTTAAAAATAGCTATAATCTAGGTTTTTCTTTTTTTAAAAACTATTAAACGATGTTATATTACAAAAATTAATAAATATATGTGCAAGTAATATCCTAAACAAATTTGCTTTTTCAAAAATAGTATTAAGCATTAGGTGGCAACAGTTCTATTCAGCCACTCTGTCATCTTACATTATATCTATGGCTTTATCCCACTAAATTCGAAAGTTGGAGTTGCTGCTGTCCCATCTGTCTGAAGAAATTTTGTAAAAGATAAAACAGTTGGAATGAGCCAAAATATTCCATTTTATTAGACTTCATGATAAACTTAACAGCTCTACAATTTTCTGCTGCTTGCGTTGAGAGAATATTCTCCCAAGTATACATCATCATCATCATTTGTCCTTTGAGTTCCTTGTGGAACATAGGGCCTCTGTCAAAGCTCGCCACTCTACACGGTCCCTTGCCAGTCGCTTCAGTTCTTCCCAGCTCTTCCCAGTCCTTCCAGCCTCGTCCAACATGCTCCGTCTCCATGTACGCTTGGGTCTTCCTCGTTGTCGCTTGCCCTGGGGGTTCCAATCTAAGGCCTGCCTAGCCCTGCTGTTATCTTTCCTGAGGGTGTGTCCAATCCATCTCCACTTTCTTTCCATGATTTGTTGTTCTACTGTTCTTTGTCCACACCTCTCCCACAGCTTGGAGTTTTCGACCTTATCGAACCATTTTATTTTCAGAATATTTCTAAGGCATCTGTTAACAAAGGTATACATGGTATAATCCAAAAATAACTTAATACACCCCTCAGATAGACATAGTTATAAAAACACTTTTTTAAATTCCGTATGCAAGAACCAACACATACAAAATTGTCATTCTTTCCGTCTGGATCAAACGAGGAGAACCAAAACTCTATCAACATTTAAAATTCAAATAAAAATAAAAGACGAGACATAAACAATGGATAAGGGTAGGACTCAATTATCTTCTGTATAAGAGGAGCGTCTGTAATAGATAAAATAAGAATGATTCCAAGAATGCTGATAAGATTGTCATTACTAATGAAGATGACATAAGTAATGAATAAATGCAGATGTAAGTATATATTACAGATACTTATGTAGAACATACTGGTACCTTAGGGGCCGCCTATAAATGACGACATGCATCTGGGGGGGGGGAGGGAGGGGGTCATACTTTAGTGATATGTGTGATAAAGGGGAGGGGGTGTTTAAGAACTGTGACGTCACATCAAAAACGCGCAACTTTATATGAAAGCTCCACTTAAATATTTGATTGCTTACAATTTATTTAATGAACTTTTAAATGGCTTCGCGTGAGTTTCGATATTAGACTGTAGCTAGCACTAAATACACAAAATGACAATAAAATGATTTGAAACGAACAAATTCTCAAATAGGAAATATGGCTATTTTTTATTTATTTTTTGGGGGGCGGGGGGGGAGAGAGAAGCTTTATGACGTCATATTTGTTCATTTTTAGCGTGTCTAGGTTTTTTCTTTCGGATCTAGTTGTTTTTTTTTGACATGTTGGCTAGGTTTTTCCAAAAATTGTCATTGGCAGCATTTGTAACTATGGTATTTCCTCTTATATAATTTAATTTTATACAATTTATTCTTTTTAAGAGCCTGCTCGATTAAAAAATTTTTTTAAAAAAATAATTTTCTCAGTGTGACACGCAAATGATATACGTCGTTTTACTAAATCTTATATTAAAATTTAATTTTGATTATTTGCCATAATTCCAATAGTAACCTACACAATGATTGGACTTAAAATTTATCCTAAATGTTTTGCTTAATTTTTCCAAAAACATATTAACAGTGGCTAAGCGAGAGATAGTGCCACCAATGTTTTGGCGATATTATTAACGTCTGCTCCTACCAATAAAGAGAAACCTACAAAGCGTCACAATCGTGTCACTCTATATACTTATAAATGTTCCCACCCCCCATTAGCCTCACTTTTACTTAGTGCATATTATTCCTATCTATAATCAATTTTCTTCTTAGGAGTGAGTTCTTTTTAATCCATCACCTGGTCCTTCATCATTTATGAAAGTAATCGCTCCTAAACAATCGCACGTAATATTGAAGCTAAACTATGGTGTACAACCAACATACATAATTTGCAATGTATGTCATGTCCCGTCTCTCCTTTCCGTGACGCTACTAATTTTAGAAAGCAGCGCAAAAAATTACTGCACCAAAAATAAATCTTCGAATGTTCCACATACAATTGTGCAATATGAAAATAAATGAATAAAATAATTATAAATAAAATAAATAAAAGTTCTGAAATTACATTATTTTTTATTCTGTGTGTATTTTTTTCAAAATAAACAGATTTCAGCTGAAATATATTTATTTTGAAAACTGCCGTCATTTTCCACGGGTAATAGTAGTGATACGCTAGTGGGTTCATTAAAACTTCCAGATTTCAAAAGGAGAGGAATAAAAACTTTGTAAGAAAGAATATTGTGTTTTCACATTTGTACGTGTATTCAAATTGTATTTCCCGTTTTTCGCATCACAAAGAACCAGTATGACGTATTTTATGAGAATGGTATATGTAATTGATAATCAATGCTGGGACTATTAAGGAATGGATCTATTTTACAAAGGACAAGTTTATGAACTAATATTTACAATTCAATGAGATTAAATATTAATATGTGTGTTGCTAAAATGTTTCTTTGCATGTAACTTATAATGTAAATACAAATACAATTAGAAGAACAAAATATATATTATAAAATCTAATTAATTTCAAATTAAAGAAAACAATTTAATGTATATATTTTCTTACATATATACGATTATTTTTAATAATTTAAAAAGCAATCCAGCCCTGCTCATTTTCTTTTGTCATAAAGCCAATCTATTTTATCCAAGTGACAAGTCACTTGACCTCGCTTCCTATAATAAGGGATACATTGTCATTAATGTTTAAACCTTAGTACAATTTAGAAAACTTATATCACTGGTTCTTGCTAAAGTAATTTAAGATGTAGAATATCAGAAATAGCTTTGCCTTTGTTGTACGCATGACTTCGTGTCATATATTATTTTATAACTATTTCAAAATGTCATTAAATAAAAACAATACAAAAATAAAACAGTATAAAAAAGCACCCGCATTTTTTTAAATAAAAACAAAATAACCGAAAAATAATTATCAAGATAAGCGGAGAACTAATAAAACATAAATTTATAAAAATATTAAATATTAGATTCAGCAAAGCGTTTGAACTGAACTATGGTTTTGTCGCTGTAAAACAATGTGTTACTGCTTCTATCTATTTTATTACAATTTGATTCATGCATATGACTCAGCCAATAATGGGATGAGAATAGGGGCGATAAGAACATGTAGGATAGAAGTCAGGAGAACTTTGAAAGTATTAGAGAAAAATGGAATATTATTTAAAGAAAGGCTGTAATTATTATGATGAAATCAGAAAGAAGTAAAGACACATGGTAAAACTCAAGTTTTATATGTTACAGCTTGAAAAGGTAATTTCATTTGATTTATAAAATTCGAAATCAATATGCATTATAAAACTGAAAAAAAAGTATCGTATTCAAGTGGCATGCCACTTGATTTCGCTCACTACCATTCAGTTTGTTATTGTAATGAAAAAAGTGATATTCATATATCAGCTTTAATGAGCTTTGTAAATATGTTTTAAAATATTTTATAAAAATACTTGTCAGAATAGCCTTTGAGCGAAGACCAGCTAATGACTGCTTTGTTGTTATTAGAGATGGCAAACCACCAGCCTGCTAACATGGAAGAGAATATCACGCACTATCAAATAATGCAGTAGGATATTCATATCTATTAAGAATATACATCACGTGATAAATTTCTTCTTGGCAGAGATGATTATGTTCATTGGGTCTCTAAAACTCATCGCTGTTAGGATCAGTTGTAGTCTAATTTTATCCCGGCAAGGAGAAGATGGAGATATATATTGGCAACATAAAAAATGAAAAAAGGGTATAAAAATGTCGATGCTACAATTTATTATTCATAAAGTTAAATGATTCACTAGAGCACAATACATCACATTTTAAAACGTCCTTCATTGTTCCATCAATATGTTTTCCACATCAATGCAACAACTGCTACTGCACGACTTCTCTTTATTTCTTTCAATTAAACCAAACTGAGGTCAGAAGAATATATTCATTTACGCGAAGCTGTTTCTACTGATAGAAATCTCAAAGAATTGTTGAACATGTTCATTCTACCGGCTACACAGGAAGTCCACGGCTTACATGAATACACAAAAGATACAATGACTTACATGAATACATACAAGATACAATGACTTACATGAATACATACAAGATACAATGACTTACATGAATACATACAAGACACAATGACTTACATGATACACAAAAGATACAATGACTTACATGAATACATACAAGATACAATGACTTCCATGATACGCACAAGATGAAATGACTTACATGAATACATACAAGATACAGTGGCTTACATGAATACATACAAGATACAATGACTTACATAAATACACATAAGATACAATGACTTCCATGATACACACAAGACACAATGACTTACATGAATACATACAAGATACAATGACTTACATGAATACATACAAGATACAATGACTTACATGAATACATACAAGATACAATGACTTACATAAATACACATAAGATACAATGACTTCCATGATACACACAAGACACAATGACTTACATGAATACATACAAGATACAATGACTTACATGAATACATACAAGATACAATGACTTACATGAATACACACAAGATACAATGACTTACATGAATACATACAAGATACAATGACTTACATGAATACACACAAGATACAATGACTTACATGAATACACACAAGATATAATGACTTACATGAATACACACAAGATACAATGACTTACATGAATACATACAAGATACAATGACTTACATGATACACACGAGATACAATGACTTACATGAATACACACAAGATACAATGACTTACATGAATACACAAAAGATACAATGACTTACATGAATACATACAAGATACAATGTCTTACATGAATACATACAAGATACAATGACTTACATGAATACACACGAGATACAATGACTTACATGAATACACACAAGATACAATGACTTACATGAATACATACAAGATACAATGACTTACATGATACACACGAGATACAATGACTTACATGAATACACACAAGATACAATGACTTACATGAATACACAAAAGATACAATGACTTACATGAATACATACAAGATACAATGTCTTACATGAATACATACAAGATACAATGACTTACATGAATACACAGAAGATACAATGACTTACATGAATACATACAAGATACAATGACTTACATGAATACATACAAGATACAATGACTTACATGAATACACATAAGATACAATGACTTCCATGATACACACAAGACACAATGACTTACATGAATACATACAAGATACAATGACTTACATAAATACACACAAGATACAATGACTTACATAAATACACACAAGATACAATGTCTTACATGAATACATACAAGATACAATGACTTACATGAATACATACAAGATACAATGACTTACATGAATACATACAAGATACAATGTCTTACATGAATACATACAAGATACAATGTCTTACATGAATACATACAAGATACAATGACTTACATGAATACATACAAGATACAATGACTTACATGAATACATACAAGATACAATGTCTTACATGAATACATACAAGATACAATGTCTTACATGAATACATACAAGATACAATGTCTTACATGAATACATACAAGATACAATGTCTTACATGAATACATACAAGATACAATGTCTTACATGAATACATACAAGATACAATGTCTTACATGAATACATACAAGATACAATGACTTACATGAATACACGCAAGATACAATGACTTACATGAATACATACAAGATACAATGACTTACATGATACACACGAGATACAATGACTTACATGAATACACACAAGATACAATGACTTACATGAATACACAAAAGATACAATGACTTACATGAATACATACAAGATACAATGACTTACATGAATACATACAAGATACAATGACTTACATGAATACATACAAGATACAATGACTTACATGAATACATACAAGATACAATGACTTACATGAATAAACACAAGATACAATGGCTTACATGAATACAAAGTAACCTAAAAAGGGTCACAATGTTGCCCCTCTATATACTTATAAATGTGCCCTTCTATATACATATAAATGTGCCCCTACTTATACATATACTTATAAATCTTTTATTTTTATACCAAACACCTATCTTAGTGTTGTATTTCTAAATTAGAATGGGATTTTTAAGCACCCGCCCCATTCTTTAGTCATATTAAACGGACGTACTTCCAGTTAAAAGTTTTAAATTACTTAGTTATATGACATTCACTTATAAAAACGTGGTTTTTAAAAATCATTTTTACCTCTATTTATTTCTTATATGAGCTATTTAAAAATTAGTTGAAGCTTTAGCTATAAAGTAAATTGATGGATCTTAACCAAACTTAGTATATTAAAACTTCGTAGCCAATATTGAAATACTATAGGACACTAATTTCCTAATGTCTATTTCTTCGGGGCTGGGGGCCCAAAATGTCTTTTTTCATAAACGTTTAAGTTTTTATTCCCCATTCAAGTATTAAAGATCTTGAGAAATATAGATAAATATATCCACAATTAAATTGATTGAAATAAACAGGTGTTTTAAAATTGACATCTTGCACTAAATGGGCCCTGGGGCCCTTAATGTCGTTCTTTGCTTATATGAGCTATATAAAAATTAGTTAATGCGATAGCTACATTGCAAATGAATGGATCTTAACTAAACTTTGTATATAAAAATTTGGTAGCCCATATTAAATTAAAAAAGGGCACTGCACTTCTAATGTCCAATTTTGCAGTGCCGGGGGCCCAAAATATATCTTTTTTCTTATATGTTTGAGATATTATTTTCCATTCTATTTTTACAGATGTTGAGAAATATATCCATGATGAAACTGAATTAAAATAAACAGCATTTTCAAATTTACATCTTATATCGAATGGGTTAGGGGCCCCAAATGTCTTCTTTTATTTTTTGTGTGAACTCTAAGATATTATTTCCCACTCAGTTTTTAACGATCTTGAGAAATATATCCATGATGAAACTGAATTTAAATGAATAGATTTTCAAAATATACATCTTTAAGCGAATGGGCCCCGGGCCCCTTAATGTAATTTTTCCTTATGTTAGGTATATAAAATATTAGTTTAAGTGTTAGATAATAAGAAAATAACTGGTCTTTGGGGCCGTCCATAAAGTACGTCACGCTCCAGACGGGGGGAGGGGGTGTAAGAAAGTGTGACAGTTTGTGACAGGGGGGAAGGGCGTCCAGGCATGTGTGACGTCACGGTGTTTTTTAATTTAATTTAATTTTTTTGATAATAAAAAACAACTTTTTTGTTCGAAAGTGTGACGTACTTTAGGTGGGGGGGGGGTGGTCCAATATTTCTGACAGTTTGTGACAGGGGGAGGGGGGTGTTAAAAATGGTCAAAACTAGCGTGACGTACTTTATGGACGGCCCTTTGACCAAACTCGGTATATAAAAACTTAAGAGCCTATATTAAATTACTATAGGGTAACGAACTACTAATGTCCATTTCCTCGGGGCTGGGGGACCTAATTGTGTTTTTTACTAAACCTTAAATATTGTATTCCCGATTCAATTTTACACGATATTGAGAAATGTAGATAAATATATTTATATAATTGTTATGAAATTGATTGAAATGAACAGATTTTCGAACTTCACATGTTAAACTGATGGGCCCGGTGACCCTAAATGTAATTCCTTTTTTATCCATATGTATTCCTTTTTACTGAGATCTTTGCAACGAACGACGGGTCTGCTAGTATGTTTATAAAAAGTGTTGTCAATAAAATACACACCTAATTGCGTGACAGGAAAGGTCGTTCAATATAATACACACCGCGACACTCAATCTCAAAAATAAAATGAGACAGAGCTAAATAAAATAATCTAAAAATTCAATAATTTAATGACAGTACATGAGAGCGATCTGTAGTTTTGATACATCGTTCATATCATCGACAAAAAACTGCCTGCAAAATTTCAGCTTGCTAGCTTACGACAAAGTGGTTTAAAAATCGATCCAAACATTTTTCGACAAACAAGCAAGGGCTCTGACACCACTAGTTAGTATAAAGGATTTAATTTAAAAACCTTTAAAAAAAATTTTTTTGACTATAAATCCTTTACGTACGAGACGTAACTAAAAGAATTAATATCCATAATTTGCAATCTCTGTCACGTCTGTCTGTCATGTCCGTCCGTGACGCTACTAATTTTAGAAAGCAGCGTACCAATTTCTTGCACCAAAAATGAACTATTTTGGAACTGCCGCATAAAATTGTTCAATAAGGAAATAAATACAATAAAAATAATTTAAATAAATGAAAATTCTGTATTACGTTATTTTTTAATCTGATGTGCATTTATTTTGAAAACTTCCGTCATTTTGACGGGTGATACACAAGTGTTCATTATAATACGCAGCGCAAGAAAATCCAAAAATACAAAATTTTAGTTGTGTCGTCAAACCTGTTTAAATAATGCGCATCGATGTGTTTTATGTTATAAAAAGTATTAACAATAAAATACGCACCTAAATGCGCAACAGGAAAGGTTGTTCAATATAATACGCACCACGACACTCTATCTAAAAAAATTAACATGATACATATGATAAATGAAATGAACTAAAAATTCAATAATTTAAATACAGTATATGCGATCGATCTGAAATTTTGATACATCATTTTTATCATCGGCACGAAACTGCCTGCAAATATTTTCAGTTCGCTAGCTTGCGAGCAAGTGGGTTAAAAATCGATCCAAGGTTTTTTCGAAAAGCACTGCAATATAAAGTTTTAAACAATGATTAATCTTAAACCATGAAATTTATTTAATAACTTAGATATGCATGTTTTTTAAAGTTACAGCCAACCTAGTGCACGCTTCTTTTTTGTTATGAGAAACGTTTTAATACAAGTCATTCTATTTTATCCAAGCGGCACGCCACTTGACTTCGATCCCTATAACTAGGGATACAATGTCAATAAGTTGCTAAGAATTCCATTATCGGAGTTGTCCTAAAATGAGGTTTAATTAGAAATATTAGAACATTTATACAATTAGTAAATACACGTGAAAAACACAAATGGTATATTACCATTGTCCTTGTTGTTCACATAGTTACATGATTTCTGTTAATGGTAGGATTCTGTCATGGCGACAACAATATGGATGTTCTTACCAAATTATAAAATATATTATATAGATACAGGGCCGATCTTAGCAATGGTGGGGCCCTATGTGGCTTAGTATGTGAAACGGATTTCGAGGGGCCCAGTCTGGTTAAGGATAAGGAATTAATGAGGATAAGAATTGAAATTTGAGATTGGCGGGGCTGTGAAAGTGAGTGGCAACACAAAGGTTGTAGTTGCCTAAGCCGGCCATGTATGGATATTATTTTGAACTCTCGTTTCATAGTTTACTTCTTAAAATATCATTTTTAAAAGCATTTTTTAAAAAATGTTTCGTAAGATATAGTAATATTTTTTTAACATATATATAAATGAAAGTATGTCTGTGTATGTGACTGTGTGTGTGTGTGTGATTTTGTGTGATTGTCTTTTATAACTAAATAACCATTCATCCTATCGCCATGAAAATTTTTGAGACTGTTGAGTACGCTCCTGTAAAGGTAACTGACAACTTCTTTCTCTCAATTAACACTCATGGCGCGCCGGGGGGGGGAATAATGTCCTTTTTTGCTTATATGAGAGGTATATACATATTAATTTAAGCACTCAAGGGAACTATTAGTACACACGATATTCGTATCTTTATATAACTTTATAGACGTCAATGGAACTATTAGTACACATGAGATTGGTATCTTTATATAACTTTATAGACGTCAAGGGAACTATTAGTACACATGAGATTGGTATCTTTATATAACTTTATAGACGTCAAGTGTGTCACTGCTATCAGTCGCCGACCACAGTTCAGCCAGTTCATCCTCGAACGTCAGTTTAATTTTCTTCTCAGGTTGGGGAAGACGTCAGACGTAGCAAATGCCGGAAACATCAGCATGACGTTAGTCATTTCCGACCTAACGGCCTCGTACGATTCTTTGCGTTGCTCCTCTTCAAAAAACTTCATGAGCTTGTAGCGTGGGTCAAGTACAGCAGACTTCGCTGTATGTGACGTCACATAACCAGCCGGTCCGAATAGTAACGTCGTTTTAGTTCTTTAACAATAACTTGACGGCACTCTTTAACAATAACTTGATGTCACTCTTTAACAATTACTTAACTGCGCTCTTTAACAATAACTTGATGGCACTCTTTAGCATCTGTGGGCTAGTCAACTACCTGCACTTCAATGTTTTTCATGATAATAAACAGATGCGGAAAAAAATGGAGGACAGAGATGGGTGACTCTGTCCGGACGACAATGCAGTAACACGCTTCAGTAGTTTAAGAACTGTAACAAGAGCTTTTGCAAGACACCAATTTCCATCGGTCATCGATGAGGCATGCTTTCGTGCGGTAACTGTTGTATCAGACACCACGGCCCCAATAGCCCACAGCAGCTTCACCAGCCTCTCCAACACATCTAGTGACGAGTTCCATCGAGTAGGGCAGTCAACAATTACTTCCAGGATTCACCAGCCTCTCCAACACATCTAGTGACGAGTTCCATCGAGTAGGGCAGTCAACAATTACTTCCAGGATTCACCAGCCTCTCCAACACATCTAGTGACGAGTTCCATCGAGTAGGGCAGTCAACAATTACTTCCAGGATTCACCAGCCTCTCCAGCACATCTAGTGACGTGTTCCATCGAGTAGGGCAGTCAACAATTACTTCCAGGATTCACCAGCCTCTCCAACACATCTAGTGACGAGTTCCATCGAGTAGGGCAGTCAACAATTACTTCCAGGATTCACCAGCCTCTCCAGCACATCTAGTGACGTGTTCCATCGAGTAGGGCAGTCAACAATTACTTCCATGATTCACCAGCCTCTCCAGCACATCTAGTGACGTGTTCCATCGAGTAGGGCAGTCAACAATTACTTCTAGGATTCACCAGCCTCTCCAGCACATCTAGTGACGAGTTCCATCGAGTAGGGCAGTCAAAAATTATTTCCAGGATTCACCAGCCTCTCCAGCACATCTAGTGACGAGTTCCATCGAGTAGGGCAGTCAACAATTACTTCCAGGATTCACCAGCCTCTCCAGCACATCTAGTGACGAGTTACATCGAGTAGGGCAGTCAACAATTTGCCAGAATCTTGCAATTTTCTTCGCCAACGTTCTGTCCGGCGGATTGAATACCATCCACCCCCAACCCCACCCCCACCCAGTGCGGCTTGTTTTCTGCGCAATGTCTCAGTGGTCACAGTACTGCGCTTGAAATAATCAGCCAAGCGACGGCGTCACCCAACATTTTGTCAATGGCCTTCACGCTAAGACCGGCTTTGATGGCTAACTACAGTGTTTGTGTGTGTGCAAGCAACGTTTATCTTGCCATGAATCCAACATATTAATTGCCAAATTTATATTGGATCCACTATCATCAACACTCACTGCTATTGTCTCATCTCCGATACCCCACTCAGTAGCTACATCTGTCATGCGAATGCTGATATTTTCTCAGGTATGCCTCTCCCCCACCTCTCTCGTTTTTACAACAGCCGGCGCCAGTCAGTGGTCAGCCAGTGTACGTCATACACATAAATGAAATATTTTGAAATGACGTCCACATATCTGTGGTAAACGCAAAAAAATTCGCCCTTGACAGTTCAGTCTTCATGTGCATTACCCCACTGCAATATATCTCCTTTATCTGCGCCGTTGTTTTCGCACGATACTTAATGACATATTGTGGCTCCAAGCATTTCAGCAATTCTCGGAATCCTTCTCCTTCTATTGTGCTACTTGGTCGGCCGTCACGTGCGATGAAGGACGCAATACTGCGGTAAATCTCAATCGATCGTGCTTTATCGCGCTAGTGTTGCCACCCCGCGCGAAACAATTTCATTACAACGGTTGCATTTTGCTGTGTCGCTGTCAACTCGCCTGACATGATTCCACACGGCCGACGTCTTACCCATCGTACACTGTAAGCAACAATTTAATTTTAACAACTATAAAAACTGACAAATTTGGTTGTTTACTTAAAATCATTTTGGGGCAAGGCAAACTCGTGTTAATCAACTCAAGAAACTCAAGCGAATACAAGGGGTGTTGGTTATAGGAGTGAAGGGAGGAGAAGGAGTAGATAAACAACATTGGCTAGTTTTAATCGGTAACAAATGTCGGCGTATTTCAAAGCAAAGTTAGCGTCAAAGCAGGGGTGTTTTTATGAAAAAAACACAGCCTCTTTCATCTCTATGCAGTCCATCCTTATTTTAGCAGAAGAGTTTTGATTTCCTTATACGATTCTTTTAAAGGACCAAAAACTTTTTGTGTTTGTGATTTCTGTTTCACGTTGACAGAAAAAATCTGTATCAAAATACATTGTAGTTTGATGGGACCGTATTTTATTTCCCGTTACCAGATATTTCCCGTTCAAAGATATTTCTCCGTAGATGTTCTTCACAGAATATATTTCAAAAAACACATTTTCATTTGATTAATTGTTTCGCGAGCCGCAAGTAATCACAAAAAAGCCGCATGGGAGCTGAAGTTTGGCATCCGTTAATCTAGTCATTGAATTCACATTTTCAAGGGTACCCATGCGGAATTTTACTTCCCGGGTAATCACACGGTAACGGGTACCCGTTGCCCTGCGTACTAGGGAGGAGAGCTTTTTTTAAATTCACCAGTATATCAGGGGTAAAAGACACCAAGCAATTCATTTCGAAAGTATCCCTCATTAAAGGGAGCGAAGAAAAGTAGCCTGCTACTTCAATATTTAGAAACCGTGTAACAAGGGATCATGTCAGCAAAAGGAATAGACATCGGAATATATTTAACAGTAAATAACATGAAAATTGTAGTTTCCGTAATTTTAAATGGATGCGATTTTAAAAGTACATATTTTAAAAATATATATAAATACCTATATATAAATTTAAGATACATAAAATAGGCAATTTAAGTAATAAAAATCATTAAAAGTATGTCCCAAATACATACATTTTTTTTTAAAAATGTGATAAAAGAATAAAAACATAACGCCCCCCTAGAATAACAAGGTTCTAAGTCCAATTTTTGAAAAAAATTGAGTTATGCCCCTGGGATATTGTCCATATTTCAATCTATGATAGCACAAAATCTGAAAGCTGTATAATGAGCCAATTTTTCAGGAAGTACAGGATTAAAAGGTTCTAACACAAGATAGGCCTTTCAAGTGATAATTACAAAGTTCTAATATGCATTGTTGTTTTAACAAGGTCTTATCTACTGTTAACCAATGAAAAAAAGGCTTTGAACATTAGTTTAATATAATCAGCCAGTCATATGCCTGGTTGTATACACGCTATGGTACTGTTTGTTTAAAAATGGCGGACGTTTCCAGGAGACGTAGTGATTCAAGTATGTTTTCGAGTTAATATGGCACGAATAGCAGTGACCACAATTATCCATTGCCATGTGGTGGTACTTCTGACATAGGAAGTGAAGAAGACATGTACGTATTTTTATTAAATCCTTTATATTAACTCGTGGTGTCTGCGGCCGACCGACCGACCGACCTTGTCGCCAAAATTTTTGAGCGATTTTTAACCCACTTTCTCGCAAGATAGCGAGCTGAAATTTTGCAGGCAGTTTCGTACCGATGATAAAAACAATGTATCAAAATTTCAGATCGATCGCATGTACCGTAATTAAATTATTGATTTTTTAGATTATTTTATTTATTCCTATGTATCATGCTATTTTTTGAGATAGAGCGTCGCGGTGCGTATTATATTGAACAACCTTTCTGTCGCGCAATAAGGTGCGTATTTTATTGACAGCTCTTTTTATAAACATATTCCTGATCGGTGCGCATTATATTAAACATGTTTTACGACACAACTGCAATTTTGTATTTCTGGATGGTCTGGCGCTGCGTATTATAATGAACATTCTTTTAATTACTTCTCGTACATAAAGGATTTATAGTCAAAAACTTGGTTTTTTACGGGTTTTTCTTATTTAAACATAGTTTCTAAATGCAAAATAGGTCATATGTGTAGTTATAATTATAAGTAATATAAGTTATACTACTTATAGTAGTATACTCATCACGTCTTTGGTCTGTATCAGTAAGAGAATAACGCAGAAACATAAGAAAAGGTAATACATGTAGTAATAATTTTTACGCTGCTAAATAAAATAATAATTTTGAAACATATTAGTTTATATAATCCATAAGATCATTTCATTACACTTATTTAGTTAAGCTTTTAAAATTTTAAGTTGGTAAGTCTTTTTAATTTTAGTCTTTAGTTTTAACTCCACTTCATTTTCGTTACAGCATTCCTCCATCCTCTCATTGTCAGTCTCACTATCACCTTCGGCTGCCAGCATTGCATACATTAAATGAGAGTGAAACTCAGACTGGGCAGAACATCAAAAACTGCAGTCAAACTCCTGAGACATGTTCAAGAGAGGCCAGTGCACCTTTCATAGGTCAAAGTAATTTAGAAACAATAGGAGCATCTAACAGTCAATGGCAGAACGAAGCTGAAAAGGGAGAGACACAGCAATCTTGACAATTGGAAACGCAATGAAAGGACAAAATTGTCTGAAGCTGGTCAGGCTTACATAAATATAAGGAACAAGGAACATGAAAAGAAAATTCAGCATCTAAGAGACTGTTAAAAGATTTTCAAGTTTAAATGTGAAACTGAAACCAGAAATATAGACAGGCATACAGTAACATACTTAAGTAACATAATAAAATAAACCCGTAAAAACAAAGTTTTTGACTATAAATCCCTTATATATGAGACATAACTAACAGTATTGATTATTTTCAAACATTTACAGACTGAATCTGTCTTAACACAAGTTTGCTTCATAACCCTAGGGGGGAGGGGTGGGGGGGGAGGGGTGGGGGGGAGGGGTGGGGGGAGGGGTGTGTGGGAGGGGGAGAGGGGAAAAGTCTGGTCACCGATTCGCTTGACCGAGCTCAGAGTGACACGTAAAATGTAAACAAAAGCGCACCGTCGTTTCGTTGGGTCGCCTCAATGCTCAAACTTTCACGTGGCAAAAAAACAATAACAAATCGTGATTTTAAATTACATACCTCATATAAGGATAAACTAAAAATGCATTAATTTAATTACGGTACGTTCGATCGATCTGAAATTTTGATACGATGCATTGTTAGGTAAGACGGGTCCGTGTGCCAAATTTCAGTTCGATCGGATCATTGGAAGTGGGTCATTTTTGACTTCTGTTTTTCCGCCCGCCGAGCCCATGAGATGATGAGAGAGAGACAGACAGAGAGAGACGGCCGCGAAGTTAATATAAGGGATTTAAAAATTAAAGCATTTTTCTTTTTACAGTAAAGTAAAGCAAGTCCCATAACCCATTAGAGCTTACTCGGGGCTTGTTTATGCCTGGTGGGTGTCCCAATTCCTTTCCAGGCGTATCATTTATATTGTGGCTTTGCGTGGGCTCGATCCCAAGCTCCTCACCTTTGTGAGGCGAGCGCACTACCGACTTCGCTATCCAGCCGCGTGTAACATGTCATTATGTAGAAAGTCAAAGAACAGTTTTTGATGTGTGTAAAATAATTTATTTTTACTATAAAAGTTACAGTTTTGATGTTAGTCTAAATAAATTAATAGAAAATACATTGAAACATATACACAAATAGTGTCTGTCTTTAATTAAATATAATCCTTTGTTGTTATTTTTGTTGTCTTTATCAGTATTAGAGCTCTTAATTAAGAATAATTACTTTTTCTTTATATAAACTAATAAAAATTAGAGCGTAAATAAATAGAAGTAAAAAAAAAGATTTTTAAAAACAGCGGTGTTATAAGCGGACTGATACGAAGAAAATAATTTAAAACTTATTAGTTCGATTTAATTTGACTAAAAACGTGGGGCGGGTGCTTATGAGGTTTAACATATGCGGTTCACTCATTCTCTCACTTATAGATCTCTCTTTTGCCTTCTAAATTAGAAATCTTTAATTTTTATACCAAACACCCACCCCACGTTTTTAGTCATATTAAATCGAAGTACTTGAACTAATAAGTTTTAAATTATTTTCTTCTTTTTAGTCCGCTTATAAAAACGTGGTTTTTAAAAATCTTAAATTTTTTTTTATTTTTATTGCTCACACAAACTCATTTTACATTAAAGATACACAGTATCCATGTATATAACTAAAATAATGTACATTATGATACAACAAAATTTTTCCTAAATGTGATAATGTAATAATTTACATAGAATCAAAATTATGCAGATAGTAGTATGAATTTAAATTTCCAAACATTTTTCATAGAAACAACTAACTTGAACATCATACATTATTCATAACATTTCTATTATTCTCTTTTAATTTGTTTATCTAAAAATCTGTTCTAATGTTATATAGGTTTTTGCTCTCAGAGATTCATGCTACCTCAAGGTGAAACAGTATCAATGTATATCAATAAATAATGTACATCATGAAACAACATAACTTGTTTAAAATTATACAAAAGTTTCTAGAATCAAAACTATACAAAAAGTAACATGAATTTAAATGACAAAACATGTTTCCATAATTGAAGCACTCCTTACAGAAAAAATAACATGAACATCATACCTTTTTATTAAAATTCAATTATTATCTTGTCAAATTTTCAATCATTTTCTGTATTGTTTGTCTAAAAATGTGTTCTAGTGTTATGTTGGTGTAGTTGTGATTGTTGAAAAATGCCTTCAGTCTGTGATGCCATATGTGTTTTCTGTACTGTGAAAGTATCCTTAAGCTTATTGTTTGTTGTTTCTTGTTTACAGAGTCTGGTATTATGTTTAGTGTTATTGCTTTGTCTATATCTACCTTGTGTAATGTGCCTGCTTGTATGAACTGTTGAAGTGTGGATTTAGTTTGTAAAATTGTATTGCATGTGAGATACAAATGTTGTTCAGTCTCATCAGCCCCTGACCTGCAGAGTGGACAGCCTATTCTTGCCCCTCTGTCTTTATATTGTCTTGCTGAGACTGGTGTTGTATTGTATATTAGTCTGTATGTTATTTCTTTTTCTTGATTGGGTATTTCTCTAATATGAGTATTTTTAAATGTGTCCTCAGTGTTTGTAATTCCATAAACTTGTGTCCATTTAATTCTATTGTTCAGAGGTGTTGCTTGTTTTTTTATTAAATGTGTATATATTTCTTTGGTTGTTTTGTGTAACACTTCTTCATTGCCTTTTATTGCTTTGATGCATGCTGTATGAAATTGTGATTGTTTTTTTCCAATGTAATGTGCAGTGCTATTATCTATTGCTGTTAAATATCCTAATCTGATCCCTAAGTAATAATGAGTGAATGTATTTTCTGATTTTTTCCTAATGGCTTGTCCTATAAATTTTATTCTGAGTGCTTGTATTTTGGTTTGTATGTCTTGCAAGTTTATTCCACCATTTAGCTTAGATTGTATTAGTGTTGCATGTTTTATATTGTGTATTGTTCCTTGAAATATGTATTTAGTTATGTGTGAGTTAATTTCTTTTAAAATTGCTGGTGGGGGTTCCCATATTGTTCCTGTATATATTGTTTTGGGGATGACAAATGTGTTTATTATTGTACTCCTTCCAAAAATTGTTTGTGCTGTGTATTTGTTCCTGTCAATAATAATTTTAATAGATTGTTCAATCTTCCTCCATATTTCAGTGTTTGTCTGTGTCTGATTATTGGAATAAAAGATCCCATAAATTCTAAGGCTCTCCTTCCTTATTATGCCTAAAGGGAAATCTAGTCTATCCTGCCACATACCAATCCCCATAATTTCAGATTTGTTTACATTAACTTTGGACCCACTACCTCTTCCAAATTCTTGAAAAATTGAAATTATTTTGTAGATTGACCTATTATTTGTGGGGAAAAAGACAGTGTCATCTGCATATGCAGTGACTTTGATATCTCTGGCTCCAGGGATCCTCATTCCTGTTATATTCTTTTCCCTCCTGATTTTCTCCAGAAGTGGCTCAAATGCTAGAATGTACAGATAAGGGGACAAAGGACACCCTTGTCTAACTGATCTTTTAATGCTAATTTCATTTGAAAGTATATTATTTATTAATAGTTGGCATTGAGACGACCCATCGAAGCGACGGGGTGCTTTTGTTTACAATTTACGTGTCACGCTGAGCTCGGTCAAGCGAATCGCTGACCAGACTTTTCCCCTCTCCCCCTTCCACCCACCCCTCCCCCCCTAGGGTTATGAAGCAAACTTGAGTTAAGACAGATTCAGTCTGTAAATGTTTGAAAATAATCAATACTGTTAGTTATGTCTCATATATAAGGGATTTATAGTCAAAAACTTTGTTTTTACGGGTTTGTTTTATTTAAAACTTATAATAAAAACTCTTTCAAATTCCCGTCTGAAGCCCACACATTTTTTTTACCACTATTTTTTTTTAATACCAAACACCTCATAAGCGCCCGCCCAACGTTTTATAACACGGCAAAGTGTTCACGTGGTGAACTCATTGCTGTCAACAAAGCAGACAGGTACCGATGCTAATATATAGACTATAGATAAACTAAAAATGCAATAATTTCAATACGGTACATTCGATCGATCTGAAATTTTTATACAATGCATTGTCATCCAAGATCTATCTGTGGTAAAATTTTGAGATCTCTAGAACCATCAGAAATGGTATAATTTTACGTTTCAAGTTTTGAAGGAAGGATGGATACAACATACAAACATTGTGACTTAAATAAAAGCGTGTAATAATAAAAAATGAATATCTTTGGAGCGAACTCCCTGAAATTACTGACCTACATGTTCTGTGAGGTTAAGGTCTACTGAACATGAAATCAAAATGTGTTGTCTTTACACACACGGAGTCCAACGATAATAAAATAAACCCGTAAAAACAAAGTTTTTTACTTTAAATCTCTTATATATGAGTCATAATTAAAAGTATTGATTATGTTCCAACGCGACAAACATTTACAGACTGACACCAAGTGATGTCCCCCTGTATTTAATAACGGGGGATGTGACGTGAGGGGGTGTCGTCATGACGGTCGACGTCAAAGCGTCAACTCAAACTCTCACGTGGAAAAAAACAATAACAAACAGTGAATTTGAATTCCATACGTTATATAAGGATACACTAAAAATGCATTCATTTAATTATGGTACGGTCGATCGATCTGAAATTTTTATACGATGCATTGTTAGATGAGACGGGTTCGTGTGGTAAATTTCAGCTCGATCGAATAACGGAAAAAGGGTCATTTTTGACTTTTGTTTTTCCGCCCGACCGACGTACGAAGAGAGAGAGAGAGAGATGACGACAGACAAGATTTCGAAGTTAATATAAGGGATTTAATAAATAGAAGTTAAAAGAAAAAAAGATTTTTAAGATCCAGGTTTTTATAAGCGGACTAAAAAGAAGAAAATAAGTTAAAACTTATTAGTTGAAGTACTTAATGTGGTATAACATATGCGGTTCACTCACTCTCTCACTTATAGATCTCTCTTTTGCCTTCTAAATTAGAAATCTTTAATTTTAATACCAAACACCAGCCCCACGTTTTTAGTCATATTAAATCGAAGTACTTGAACTAATTCGTTTTAACTTATTTTCTTCTTTTTAGTCCGCTTATAAAAACGTGGTTTTAAAAAATCTTTTTTTACTTCTTTTTATTTTATTCTTTTTAGTCAACTTATAACAAAATGGTTTTTAAATACTTTATATTAACTTCGAAATCTTGTCTCTCTCTCTCTTGTCTCTCTCTCTCTATCTCTCTCTCTCTCTCAGTCTGACGTCATCTCTTCGTACGTTGGGAGGAAAAACAAAAGTAAAAAATGACCCACTTCCCGTGATCCGATCGAGCTGCAATTTGGCACACAGACCCGTCTCAATGCATCGTATCAAAATTTCAGATCGATCAAACGTATAGTAATCAAATTAATGCATTTTTAATTTATCCTTATAAAACGTATGTAATTCAAATTCACTGTTTGTTATTGTTTTTGTCTCACGTGAGAGTTTGAGTTGACGCGTTGACGCGACCCATCGAAGTACCGGTGTGCTTTTGTCTACATTTTACGTGTCACGCTGAGCTCGGTAAAGCGATCGGTGACCATACTTTTCCCATCTCCCCCCCCCACCCACCCCACCCACCCCACCACCACCCCCCAAGGTTGTGAAGCAAATTTGAGTTAAGATAGATTCAGTCTGTAAATGTTTGTCGCGTTTGAAAATAATCAATACTGTTAGATTTGCCTCATACATAAGGGATTTAGAGTCAAAAACTTTGTTGTTTTTACGGGTATGTTTTATTTATTTTCTAAAATAAACTTTATTTAGAATATTAACTGCACACATTTATTTATTTCCGTACTTTCAAATCGTATATTTAAATTTTGATTTACCGCATATATTCGTTCTATAGCCCGTTCGTTTATAAGCCTATCCCCTTTTTTTGTAGAGAAAAATAGAGATAGTGTTTAAACCGCTCGTTAGCCGACCCCAAGAGTTACCGGTATTTTCTTTTCTTTGGTAAACAGTATCGAAAGCGAGTACATTAAAATTCGTTGTTGAAAACAAAATTTGTAAAGCAATTTATTAAAACATAAATTGTGTTACTCCGAGCGACTGTTTCGCCCCTCTCATTTTACTATCAACGCCATTGAGCGGTGACGGTTTAGGACCAGGAGTGCCAGCACGGATTAGCAAAAGGTACCGCGAAGAACGCAGCGGACGCCGGCTCCGAGGAAACCTTCCAGTGGATGTTGCACCCCAGGTAGGTCATTGATGATCCCCCGACAAGCAGCGGTTGAAACCATTGAGACTCGTATGCTTTGCTGGGTTGGCGCCACAGTGGTAACTGGTCGATGTAGGGAATTCCACGCCTCCTAGTGAGGTCAATTTAGTGGGAGGCATTTTTGACAATCAGTCTTGGATGCCCAGGTGGCCGCTTCAGAAGCGAACGCTGGGGGGGGGGATCCCAGCTGTTACGTCCTCTTGGGGGAGGGGGCCAGACAGCTGGGAGGTTCTTCCAGGAAGACCCATGAAGAGAATTAGGCTCGGGGCTTCTGATTTTCTTCCACATGTAGGATCATTAAAACATTCACGAAAATTTTTTTTAAAAAAATGAATAAATTAGGTAAGTGCAGACGTTTAATAATATTTTCTAGCTTCTGGTAGAGCAGTAGAATCTTGTAGAATGTAGACAAAAAACTTGATGATTTACAATAACAACATTAATATTCAATGTACATGCAGAAATCACCTATGATCCACTCGTAAGCCGACCCCCAACATTTTCCCATAGATTTTGTCCACAAAAAAATGTCGGCTTTAGAACGAGTATACACGGTATATAAAAAACCTAGATTGTTGCTATTTTACACGCTTTTATTTAAGTTACAATGTTTTGTATGTTGTATCCATCCATCCATCCTTCCTTCAAATCTTGAAACGTAAAATTAAACCACTTCTGATCGTTCCCGAGATCTCAAACTTTTACCACATATAGATCTTGGATGACAGTGCATTGTATCAAAATTTCAGATCGATCGAATGTACCTTAATTAAATTAATCATTTTTTAGTTTATCTCTATTTATCACTATTTAGAATGTTTAGTCGTCTGCTAGAGTGGACCTCCAAGGCTCACTGGTTTCAAACCAGCCCTCGTTAACCAAATTCCCGTGTTTTTACATCAAAGGGCAGGGGAGATCAGCGCGTTTCAGTCTGTAAATAAAAGCGTGTCCTTTTAAAAAAAAGACTTTTTGACATTTTACTTATTTGAAATAAAAACATAGATTTGGTCGAAAAAATTCTAGATCTCGGTTGTAAAAACTAGCGCTCGCAGTACTGATATTTATGTACATAGATATATGAATCTTGTATAGTTCATAATTTTAGTGGAACTCTCTAACTTTAGAGGAGGCGAATTCCTAATTATAGGAACAAAATAAATGCTATCCAGTTTGTGTTAAATAGTAAACCGGGTCCCAGTGATTGCGAAAACATTTATTTACACAAAACATACACCGGTAGTATTGTCGTAATAACATAGTTTTCCTTTAAGTTAAACAGGTAGTAATAAACTGTATAAAGAAATAACCATTAAAGCACAATTTTTAGCTTTATTTTTTTTCTTGACACATAATGAATTTGCAGTCATTTTAAAAATATTTTTGTAATGCATTATTTTATTTAGCCTATAGATAAAAAAAGTGTATTATGAATGAATTATTTCCCTTGATTCCAATAATCTTATACGTATTATAATCATTTCGGGCATTGATTTCAAGTAAAATGTAATAGAATTAAAACATGCCTTAAAAATATAATATGTACGTTATCAATTAGATAACATAAACAATCCATAACTATGTTTTTATTTAAGTATAAATTTATAGTTTAAAAAATATACGAAACATTTACTATTTTGTTTTTACGATCTACCTCCCTAAATTTCATTAAAAGAAAATGATGTCATTATTTCTTATGATACTCCTCCATTTGTGTATCATTTATGTCTTTAATTGAAAGCTTTCTTACTTTAGAGAACTATAGTGCGCTATATAAGTTCTGAAATAAGTATTATAATATATATAATAAACACCCTCAATTATCAATGTGGCCTAACGCTAATGGACATCACTCTGCTTTTTTTTCATTGTTGGTATAGACTTAAAAATCATAATCATTTTAGTTTCCAGATTAACAATAAACAAACAACGCACGTACATTTGTGTTGCAAACGGTGCTGACTGACTCAAAGCGTTATTTTTTGTTGCAGTAATTTGATGCTCTGTTTTCTAAAATTAGTAGCGTCAAGGATAGGAACGAAAGGGACGTGCAGTTAAAAAATCGTGTGGTGATTAGCACTGTAAAAAAATATTATATAAATACTTTGTGTACATTTCAGGAATATTTCGTACTTATCATACAAGGATAAGTTACTTGGGCTTTTGACAACAAACAAACAAAAGTGGGCGCCGCAGTCGCCCCACAACTACTATTATAAAATAGTTTTTGTACATTTCAGGAAGTTTAATATTTCGTATTTATCAAACAAAGAGAAGTTAGTTGGACTTTAGAAAAAAGTGGGCGCCGTAGGCGCCCTAAAAAACGTGGGCGACGGAGGCGCCACGGCGCCGCAGCAAAACATAGTTATTAAATAAAAAGTTAACAGTCTGCTTGTAAGGTGTCGATTTTAACCGAATTGTTTGAGTTAAGGACATAGTTCAGATAGTGTTCTATAAAAAATATTCTAATAAAAAATACACACACTTTATCAGGGAATTGCCGTCGTGCGGCATGCACTTTTATAATCTCTCGAACCCAGAGTTCAAATTTCTGTGATTAAGTTCATTCTTGACATCAACTGCTGACATTAACCAACTGAAATAATGTAAGTAAATAACAGAAGTTTTATGAGTGTAATAAATGACTGTATCTCAACTTTATAGATGTGATAATGATACGAATATGATCATACACGAGAGAAGAAACGTGTTTCATGCAATCAGTCATTGAAATAAATGTGTTTCATGTAATCAATCATTAAAAGAAACGTGTTTCATGCAATCAGTCATTGAAATAAATGTGTTTCATGCAATCATTCATTGAAATAAATGTGTTTCATGCAATCAGCCATTGAAATAAATATGTTTCATGCAATCAGTCATTGAAATAAATGTGTTTCATGCAATCAGTCATTGAAATAAATGTGTTTCATGCAATCAGTCATTGAAATAAATGTGTTTCGTGCAATCAATCATTAAAAGAAACGTGTTTCATACAATCAGTCATTGAAATAAATGTGTTTCATGCAATCAGTCATTGAAATAAATGTGTTTCATGTAATCAATCATTAAAAGAAACGTGTTTCATACAATCAGTCATTGAAATAAATGTGTTTCATGCAATCAGTCATTGTAATAAATGTGTTTCATGTAATCAATCATTAAAAGAAACGTGTTTCATGCAATCAGTCATTGAAATAAATGTGTTTCATGCAATCAGTCATTGAAATAACTGTGTTTCATGCAATCAGCCATTGAAATAAATGTGTTTCATGCAATCAGTCATCGAAATAAATGTGTTTCATGCAATCAATCATTAAAAGAAACGTGTTTCATACAATCAGTCATTGAAATAAATGTGTTTCATGCAATCAGTCATTGAAATAAATGTGTTTCATGTAATCAATCATTAAAAGAAACGTGTTTCATACAATCAGTCATTGAAATAAATGTGTTTCATGCAATCAGTCATTGAAATAAATGTGTTTCATGCAATCATTCATTGAAATAAATGTGTTTCATGCAATCAATCATTAAAAGAAACGTGATTCAAAAATCAATCATTTAAAGAAACGTGTTTCATGCAATGAAATATAAATTAGAAATCACATTGGTCGAGCAGCATGCGTGGTCAGCTGGCATACAGAGAGTCGGATGATCAAAATTTGAAGAAGGCAGTTAATACAAGAGAGTAGAAAGCAATAATCCTGTGTAATACAAGGGCGTAGAACGCAATAATCCGGTGTAATACAAGAGAGTAGAAAGCAATAGTCCTCTGTAATACAAGAACTTAGAAAGAAATAGTCCTCTGTAATACAAGAACTTAGAAAGCAATAGTCCTCTGTAAAGAACGATCGTCTATAATGTCCACGGGTCGCTCCCTCTCGTTCTACTTTGACCCCCCTCTTCTCCCTGCGTTCGAAACCCCTGCCTCTATAATTGGAATTGTTTTTTGATATTCTATTCAGTAAATCACAGAAAGACGTAATGTCGACAAAAATTCTGATACACTTCCGCTTACGTTTATGGCACCTTGTAAAAATTACCACTTATAAGTTTCTTTGAATTACCTGTCTTCCGTATACAATTTCCATCCTTCTCTGCAGCCATAAAGCCCATGCAGGGCTTTGGACTGCGTATAAAATTGATTATATTTTAAAGAACATAACAAAGAAATATTTTCTATTTAAGAAACATGTTTTATTTTCTGTTAAATCCACAAATAAACTACTATTAAATTTTAATTTGATTCACATCCGTGCTGCACCACAAAGCACCGTTAGGAACAAATTTAATGTGCCGATATGTTTGAGAAGACTTATCTACCTATATAAATGACAAAACTTTAACATAGACATATGTTTTTGAAAGTAAATTAAAATGCTATAAAACATTTGACTACGATAATAATTTGTGTTACTGAAATGTTTCAGTGTTTGTGGCTTAAATTTTACACAAAAAAAATTAAATTTAGAATGGAATTTTTTTTTGATGTCTGTTTTTAAAATTATTAAAAATCGATGTTTTTTATGTTTTAAAATTTATATAATTGTCTAATTGTTGAAGGGTAGTACATGTCGACGTTCGATTTGAAACAAACACACTAACTTATCTGACATCAAGAGATTGTATTAACATTTGAAAAATACTACACACAACTTTTTGCAAATGAACAAACCGATGCAGATATACAGGATCAGTACACAAATATTACTATAGAACTACAATAAAATATATAAGGATCATTTCACAACAAATATTACTATAGCACTAAAAGAAAATATATACAGGATCAGTACACAAATATTACTATAGCACTAAAAGAAAATATATACAGGATCAGTACACAAATATTACTATAGCACTACAAGAAAATATATACAGGATAACTACACAAATATTACTATAGCACTACAAGAAAATATATACAGGATCAGCACACAAATATTACTATAACACTACAAGAAAATATATACAGGATCAGTACACAAATATTACTATAGCACTACAAAAAATATATACAGGATAACTACACAAATATTACTATAGTACTACAAGAAAATATATACAGGATCAGTACACAAATATTACTATGTTCGTTCGTCCGTCGATACGACGAGGACCACTCTAGTCATCCGAGGGTTGTCTGTGCGTGCGCAGATGGCTGATTTGGCCGATCCTTGCACGAAAGGTTCGGGAACAGAAGGGACAAGGGACGAGTGTGTCATCTCCTGGAGGGTTGACAGCATGGGCCTTTCGGGCTTGCCTCTTCTTTTCTGCGGCGGTGATCCGGTTTGCCCCGCATGACCCGGCACCTTCGTGGATGGAAGAGCGCCAGGTGGATCGGTCCATTGCAGCTCGTTCCCACGTGTCTGGATTGATGGCAAACGCTTTTATTGAGGCTTGCAGTGTGTCTTTGTAGCGTTTCTTTTGCCCACCGTGGGACCGCTGGCCATACTGGAGCTCACCATAGAAGATTCTCTTTGGCAGTCTCTCGTCTGGCATTCGGACAACGTGCCCTGCCCAGCGAAGCTGGGTCTGCATCAGGAGGGTGAAGATGCTGGGGAGACCTGCCCTGGTCAGTACCACTGTGTCTGGATTTTTGATCTGCCACTTTATGCCGAGAATCTTCCTGAGGCTTGTTATATGAAAGTGGTTAAGCTTTCTTGCATGGCGCTGATAAACAGTCCAAGTTTCACAAGCTTATAGCAGTGTGGGGAGCACCACTGCCCTGTACACTTTCAGCTTGGTCTGGATGGTAATGCCTCTTCTGTTCCAGACATTAGGGTACAACCTGCCGAAAGTGGAGATGGCTCTAGCAATTCTGACGTTCACTTCGTCATCGATGGTGACATTTTGAGACAGTGTGCTGCCTAGGTATGTTAACCGATGCACTGTGTTTAGTCTCTGGCCATTGACAGTGATGTTGGGCTCTACGTAGGGCCTTCCAGGCACGGGCTGATTGAGGACCTCAGTCTTCTTAGTATTGATTGTTAGACCAAAGTTTGTGCAGGCGCTGGAGAACAGGTTTACACTGCATTGCATGTCGGCTTCTGAGACAGCGTTGAGGGCACAGTCATCAGCGAACAGCAGGTCTCTGATGATGTCTGTCATAACCTTGGTTTTTGCCTGGAGCCTCCGAAGGTTGAACAGCTTGCCATCTGTGCGGTACTTCAGGTTGACACCAACATCATCGTCTCTGAAGGCCTCTATCAGCATGGCGGAAAACATGAGACTAAACAGTGTTGGCGCCAGGACGCAGCCCTGCTTGACCCCGTTTGTGACTGGGAAAGGATCAGAAAACTCCCCGCTGTCCTGGACTCTGGCCTGCATGCCCTCATGGAATTTTTGCACCAAGACGATGAATTTCCTTGGGCAACCGTATTTGGCCATGATCTTCCACAGACCCTCTCTGCCAACAGTGTCAAAAGCCTTGGTCAGGTCGACATAAGTGAAGAACAGGTCGGAATTCTACTCCTGACATTTTTCTTGCAGCTGCCTGGCAGCGAACACCATGTCGATATTTCCTCGCTCTTTTCGGAATCCACACTGACTTTCAGGCAGGATTCCTTGGTCAAGGTGGACTGTGAGGCGGTTGATAAGGATTCTGGCAAGGATCTTTCCTGCGATAGAAAGCAGGGATATGCCTCTGTGGTTGTCACAAGCCTGTCTACTTCCTTTTCGCTTATATAGAGATATGATGGTGGCATATTTGAAGTCCTGCGGGATCGTCTCTTGCTGCCATATTAAGAGAAACAGCTGGTGGAGCCTTTCAGTCAGGGCTGTTCGCCCCTCCTTGTAGACCTCAGCTGGTATGGCGTCAGAACCAGGTGCTTTGCCACTGGAGAGAAGATAGATTGCTTTCTGGGTCTCGAGCAAGGTTGGGGGGTCATCCAGTGCTTTGTTTGTGGGCACTTTGGGTAGACGATTGATGGCTTCGTCGTTGATTGTCGAAGGGCGATTTAGGACGTCATCGAAATGTTCGACACATCTCTCCAAGATCTTCTCTTTGTCTGTGATGAGTGTGATACCGTCTGTGCTGAGAAGGGGGTTTGATCCTGAGGGCGTAGGGCCATATACTTCTTTCAAGGTGTCGTAGAAGTTTTTATAGTCACGCCTGTCTGCATAGCATTGGATCTCGTCAGCTTTGTTGCCGAGCCAATCGTCCTGCATGAACAATCTTGAGTATGTTGTTGAGTCTTATCTTATCTATACAGACGCTCCTTCTATGCAGAAGATAGTTGCGTCCAGAGACCATGACAGATGACCTGTTGGCAAGTGATGCAGCGTTCACAGGCCACGGCTTTGTGGGTTCCACGCATTACCCAGCCGCCTAACTAGATGTAGTGTTAGGTACCCATTCGGAGTGGGGTGACTCAGGGACGCCCTAGGCCCCGGGAACAAACCCTTGCCTTCACACGGATTCGAACCCGTGACCATCGGTACGACAGTCCAGTGCGCTGTCACTCGACCACCGCATCTCTCTTTGCCGTGGACTTGGGGTTATTGAGGAAAGCTTAGTGAAGGTGGTGTTTCTCATCCAATAACTGCTTGATGTCTTCGGAGTTCTCATCGAACCAGTCCTGGTCTCTGTAGCTGTGGTGTAAATCAGCTATCTGATTTATCTTCTTTCAAATATTACTATAGCACTACAAGAAAATATATACAGGATCAGTACACAAATATTACTATAGCACTACAAGAAAATATATACAGGATCAGTACACAAATATTACTATAGCACTACAAGAAAATATATACAGGATCAGTACACAAATATTACTATAGCACTAAAATAAAATATATACAGGATCAGTACACAAATATTACTATAGCACTAAAATAAAATATATACAGGATCAGTACACAAATATTACTATAGCACTACAAGAAAATCAAACCAAAGATAAAAACAAACCAATAACATTACAAGATATTAAAGTGACACTAAACACCATGAATAAAAACAAAACACCTTGACCAGATGGACTAACAACAGAGTTTTACAACTTCTCTTTTACAAGACTGGGCCCAATATTACATGCAACTTTAGAAGAAGCTTACAACAACATGGAACTACCAAATTCAATTAACACTTCTTACATCACACTTATACCAAAGAAAGACACAGACAAAACACAACTTAAAAATTACAGGCTCATATCATTACTCAACACAGATTATAAAATTACAGGCCCATATCATTACTCAACACAGATTATAAAATTACAGGCCCATATCATTACTTAACACAGATTACAAAATTACAGGTCCATATCATTACTCAACACAGATTATAAAATTACAGGCCCATATCATTACTTAACACAGATTACATAATTACAGGCCCATATCATTACTCAACACAGATTATAAAAATCTTACCAAAACACTACTCAATAAATTAAAACCACATATAAATACTCTCATCCCTGTCAATCAACAATCACAATCATTAAAGGCAGGGACATCAACAATCACAATCATTAAAGGCAGGGACATCAATAATCACAATCATTAAAGGTAGGGACATCAACAATCACAAGCATTAAAGGCAGGGATATCAATCATCACAATCATTAAAGGCAGGGACATCAATAATCACAATCATTAAAGGCAGGGACATCAACAATCACAATCATTAATGGCAGGGTTATCAGCAACCACAATCATTTAATCAGAGACTTTATTTAATATAGAAGTGACAAACATATTCTAACATGCATATTATAACTAGACCAGGAAAAAGCCTTTTGCTAGGGTAGACCATGTATACCTTCACAAGATATTACAACACAACAAATTAGGGGAGTATTTTTGTAATTGTGTTAAAATCTTATACAGGAAACCAGTTAGCAATATGATAATAAATAATATACTTTCAAAAGACATTGCAATTAAAAGATCGGTTAGACAAGGGTGTCCTTTATCTACCTATCTGTACATTCTAGCTTTTGAACCACTTCTAGAGAAAATCAGGAGGGAAAGGAACATAATATGAATGGGGATCCCTGAAGCCATAGATATTAAAGTCATTTCATATGCAGATGGCACTGTCTTTTTCCCCACAAACGATAGGTCAATTTACAAAATTATTTCAATCTTTCAAGAATTTGGAAGAGGTAGTGGGTCCAAAGTTTGTAGAGTACACATACACATACACACAGCCAGTAAAATATCCTTTAACTATAGAAATAGAGAAATAGGCATAGTATGGAGAGAACACGTTATGTTTACAAATTAATTTAATCAATTTGGACGTGCACAGATATTGTGTTTCCCGTAAATGACGCACTATAAAGCACCGGTGCTGATGTATTTATCATAAGTTTGTGCTAACAAAACTGAAAAAAGAAAATTATTGTGAACATCGTGTTTGAAATGTCTAAAAATCCATTAAAATGTCATTTTAAATCTAAGAAACATGGCATAAATATTTTTTGTTTTGTAAATATTTCAATGAATATAAATTAAAAATTCGTATTGTAATATGAAGCTGGAAGAAATGACCATTCTTAAAAGTCGTATTTATTTTAAAAATATTAAAACAATGAAATTTATTTAATGACTAAAATATATGTGTCTCTAGTAATGTCACATAACGTGCAATATATATAGGACTACTACGCTAGTGAGCCTTCTATTTTATCCAAGTGGCATGCCACTTAACTTCGATGCCAATAATTAGGGATACATTGTTAAATAAATAGCAAGCATTGCCTTATCCAAGTCCTATTTTTTCAGATTATTTAGAAATAATCGAACGTTCATACAATTAGTACATTCATCGGAGAAAAAAGATGCGTATTTACTTTATATTTGTTAATAACATTACTGTATAATTTCTGCTCATTGTAATATTCTCTCATGATGACATTATTGATGTTCACTAATTGTGTTATTGCTCTTATATTTAATTTTACTTTTAATAGTTTACTTTTCTCCATGTTCTTAATTTTCCTGTTTCTAATCCTTTAGAATTTTTAAACACTGCGATCATTTCTTTTACTTTCCGGACAGTCTAAACAATGGCGTGGTATATTAAAGGGAAATAAATCTCCCACCTAACAAAAATGAACAGCTGTTTTAATTAATAACTAGACGCCCCTTCTTTTCATTCACTCACAGTCGTTTGCCCAAACACATCCCATTTTGACAACTGTGTCTTTCAGGAAGTCTTCACCCGTAACTAATTCATAAGCGGCGTATGCTACGCCGCGGGTTCAGCTAGTGTTGGCAATAAAGGGGTAAAAGAACGAGCACATTCAGACATTTTTAAACATTTAAAATAAAAAAAATGTTTTTGCTTGAACCCAGGACCATCGACGTATGAGGCGGACGTGATAACCATTACACTACGAATCTCACATTTACTGTGAAGGAAAATTGCAAGTGAACGCAAGTACATTGTTGCCACCCACTCCCACCCCCCCCCCTTTTTTTTCATTTCATCCCACCCCACTTGCCAACAGTGTTTAGTTGACCCGAGCGAGGGTAATTCGTCACGCTCTGCTGCACATACTTGCAGCTTGTTGCCTCGCAGTGTCCGACCACGAAGAGAATTATATATAGAGATTTTCTTCTATACTCACCGCATGCATTTACTAGTGCATTTTTCTATATATAAATTTAATTTTATACAATTTATTGTTTTTAAGAGCCTGCCCGAGTTAAATTTCAAAAAAAAATAATCTAATTTTAACACACACATGATATTCTTCGTTTTACCAAATATTATATTAAAATTAGAGCTGTTAGCGACACGTGCAGCTGTTCTTGTTACCATTTGAAAAATTAACGATTAATTAATCAATAATTTCCATTAAAACCAAAAATTGAAATGCATGACGTCATAAGTAACATTTATTAAACGCACTTGTCGAACATCGAAATAACACTGGAATCTCTTCTTTATATGACATCTTTTAACCAACAACGCAAACAGACAAGTGTATTGACATTATTTGGTTCAAGTGATGAGTGGGTCTCATTGACAATATAACCAGCCGAGCTGAACAATTGTTCACATAGGTTTAGATTGTCTCAGCTGAAGTTTCTATTACTGCAGTGGATATTTGGTTTGCAGGTGATATGTAAGCCAAGTGTTAGAACCATGGTAGCATTGTTCAATTTAAGCAGCGTGGCTACGCAGATATCTGACCACGCAGAAGTTTAGAATCACCGAGCAAACTTTGTAAAATATTGCACAAAAATGAAAACTAGGTAAAAGAAGTGCGTGCAACTTATTTAACAAGGTATCCCAGTAAAGGGTGGAGTCAAGTGGCAAACCACTTTGATCAAATAGAACGCTTTTGATCACAATGGAAAATATGGTCGATTGTATTAGGATAAAAATTAAACAGGCAAATATATTTTGGTTAGAAAATAAATTTCATTGCTTTTAACATTTTAAAATTAAAATCGATTTTTAAGATTACTCATTTTTTCGAACTTTATTTTACAATGCGAATTTTTAATATATTTTCAATGAAACTTTTACCAAACACAAAATATATTTGTTATGTTTCTTAGATTTAAAATTACATTTTAATGGATTTTAAAAATGTATTACTCTTCTATTTTAGTTTTGTTATTACAAACTCAGAATTAATGCATCAGCACCGGTGCTTTGTATGACGTTAAATGCGGGAAAAACATTAATGTATTTCTGCATGGATATTGAATATCGGTGTTGTTATTGTAGATCATCAAAGTCCCTTTCTACATTATACAAGAATCGAATGCTCTACCAGAAGCTATAATATATTATTAAACATCTGCACTTACCTTATTTAATCATTTTATTTATTTTTGTAAACGTTTTAATGAAATGTTTTACAAATTTTGTTTTCAACAACCATTTTTAATAAACGCGCATTTTACCAAGGAATTTTTTAAAAAATACCGGTAACTCTTGCCTAACGAAGAGCACAAAGACAAAGATAGGCAGTACAAAGTAAACAATCATAATGACCGATCTAGCTAGTAGTTTTTAAAAAATGTGTACCATTTTGTTTAAGCTGTCCTATTATTTTTGGGGGATTGGCTTGCGAGAGGGTTATACACTTTTAATACTTTTCTCTTCCAAAAGTGTTGGGGGGGGGGCGGTCGGCTTAAAAGAACGAACGGGCTCTCGAACGATTATATACGATATTTCTCCATTTTTATAGTTAATGGATACTTTATTGTATGTGCGACGACCCCCCCCCCACACACACACGCTCATTTCTCCACACCTATTCCCACAATATTGAACACAAAAAAAACATTACAAAAAACTGCTATATCCTTCGGTTAAAAAAAATCGTAAAATGATGTTCTTTAAAATAACATAAATAAATGTTGGGTGATGGGTCCACTCAGTAGTGGCAAGTCTTGGAAAGTTTGATGAATTACAACAGTTGTCAGCTATGAACTAGACATAATCCGCCATGTCATCATACGATTAAAGCCCTTTATTACCACGTTTTTATTAACTCACTTTCGTTCCTGTTTGTTTGTCTGTCCACAATTTTTCAAATCTGCCAACGTAAAATTAAACCACTTCTGATGGTCCCAGAGATCTCAAAATTTTACCACAGATAGATCTTGAACGACAATGCATTGTTTCAAAAATTTCAGTTCGATCGAATGTATCGTTATTAAATTATTGAACTTTTTAGTTTATCTATATATAAGCATATGTATTATCCGTCTGTTCTTGTGAACATTACATTCACGTGCCGAGTTCACGCCAACCCCGACCACATCAACCATGTTTAACATCAAGGGGAGATCAGTCATTTCCAGTATGTAAATGTTTGTCGGGCATGCGTATTATATTTGAACATAATCAATACTTCAAAACTCACCATAGCATACATTTAGACTAAAAAGAATAAAATAAATAGAAGTTAAAAAAAATATTTTTAAAAACCACGTTTTTATAAGCGGACTAAAAAGAAGAAAATAATATTTTTTTTTCACAGAATTGTGAAGGAAAAATCTTTTTCTGGATTGATAAAAATTTCAAAGTTATATGCGCAAGTACTATGATGTAATATGACTAAAAAGTGGGTGGGCACTTTTGAGGCATTTGGCTATAATGATTAGTGTTTAAAAATGACGAGTAAGAAAATGAGTGAAATGTCCTGTCTTGAAGTCGTTTATCTTGCCGTATCTCCAGATGCCCTGCCTTGAAGTCGTTTATCTGGCCGTGTCTCTTGATGCCCTGCATTGAAGTCGTTCATCTCTTAAGTGTTCATTTGGCCACGATATGAACCCGAGCTTTGGTCATTGGGCGATCGATAAATTAGGATCAGCTGACCTTCTCCCGCCCATAATTTGGCCCTGTCGATTGGCACCGTGACATGACTAGTAGTCAATTGTAAGATTGGTCTTCTTCCACGTGCAAGGATAAAACTTTATTCATAATGAAACTGACCGTCTTTGCCTCCAATAGGGATCGACTGTAAGGGAAGTCAAGAGAAAACTTCTAAATGGGGGCCTGTACAATGTCAACCTTTTCTTTCCTTCCTATTTTGGTTTATGGTTGGGCTGTTGTCAGACTCTTCGGCCTTTTTGTTAACCTGGGCCAAGTGATTTCTCAACGACCATGCACGTTTATCTGCACTTGTTCTTGACGTTTTTGAAAGGTTAAGTAATTGGTTTTAAAAACAATTTAAAATGTATATGATGATAAAATCAGTAATTAATATTTTTAATATACTTATAAATACATTTCTATAAAATTATATTTTGGAAACAACATTTTCTTCACCTTCAACATTGTTACCTAATGTTTAATATTTAAAGCAATATATTGTTGGACTTAGACTTATAAGTTGTAATGTTTCAGTCACAAACCAAAAACTAATTTTCTTAATGAAATTTTCTATAGTAAAAAAATTATATTCAAACTTTTATTTAGAAAAGGATACGAATCCCTAATTAAAGGAACAAATAAAATACCATGAGATTAGGGATGATCGCACAATATGAAGACGTAGGACACACCACAGCAGATTTACACAAGACATAAACGTGTAATTAATGTCGAAAAAACATAGTTTTCAATAAGTTTTTGAAGTAGTTATAAACAGCATAAAGACATTGCTATTAAGGCCAATTATTCAAATTTAATTTTTTAAAACGAAAAAGCATTATTTTTATATTCTTTTAATGTAATTTTAAAAATTTTATCCTTTTGTTGAACAACAAAGTATATTAACATTGAATTATTTCCCTTGACTCTAATAATCATTTAGGTATTTTATTCTTTACGGGAAAAGACTACAAATAAAAATATTTTTTAAAAAGTAACCAGACCGAAAAATATTATATATATATATATATATGTTATCAAATAGATAACATACACAGTCCATAACTATACTTTTATTTATTTATATACATTTAGAGTTTATACACACAAAATCCATGCGTTTTAAAATAAACTCACTTTAGGAGACCTTTTTTGTTGACTTTATATTTCTTAACACTGACACATCCATATGTGGCTAGCTACGGTCACGTGAGTTCAGGAGATGATTAATATAATATATTAAAACGTAGCTTTAAGTCAGAAAAGTGACAACACCATATATCCGAAAGGTTTTTTAAATCAAATTATGCAAATTATTTGTTTAAATTTTGACAGGATGGCCTAACATGGTGAAACACCGAAAATAATTGTCTATATAATCAATATTAATATAAATGATAATAGTTATCTATACAATTAATATTAGTAAAATGATAATAGTTATCTATATAATCAATATTAATATAAATGATAATAGTTATCTATACAATCAATATTAATAAAAAGATAATAGTTATCTATATAATCAATATTAATAACATGATAATAGTTATCTATATAATCAATATTAATAACATGTTATAAAAACATATGAATTATAAAACTACATATCATTACATGAATGTACAATAATAAAATTAAAATCAAATTTCCTCCTTTATTAGATTTTGAATTGACCGTCTCTTGAGACACGACGCTGTGAGATGACCTTGACAACATGACCTTTCTGACGTATGTGATCTATGGATTCCAGGACATGCCGAATAAAAGAGAGCAATCCTTTACCCGCAAGTGTTTGTATACTCTTCTCCTTGATTTATTTTGATTGGTCGGTATCGATTAAATCATCATGCAAAATTGACAGAATTTGACGTTTTCCTATTTTGTAATCAAAGCATGTTATAATTGCGGATCGGCTCTTCAATATATATATATATAAATAGTGTATTACCCGTCAAAAGTGACGGGAGTTTTCAAAATGGATATATTTCAGTTTTTATAATTGTCCCTTCTGCCTGAAAGCCGCATAGTAAATAATCAGAAAATGTAGAGACCAAGAGAGGAAAATTAAATCTCTTTTCCATATTGAACAATTTTATGCGGACTTTTGAACATAGTGGGGTTTTTAGTTGTTTTTTTTTGGGGGGGAGGGTTGCAATATATTTTTCAAGGTTATTTTTTTTAGCGGTGGGCTTTCTAAAATCTAGCGATACGAACGGACATAGCAGAGTATATATTTTGATTATATATACGAATATATGTGTTATGAAAAAACCTCCAAGCTTTGGCTTCGCGTTATATAAGTTTGCAGGAATAATAATGATATAATCATGATAATAGTAAATGCATAGTGAATTACACACAGCATAAAGTGATACTGCGCAAAGAAGTTTGAAGTTCGACGTATTAACAAATATTGCTGAGGATTCAGCCGGACGTTAACTTGCGGCATTGAATAGTCCGCACCAATTATGAGTGCACCAATAATACATCACAGTGCGTTAAAAAAATGATGTGACTGTAATGTGATTCACATCACGCACATCTGTGATTTGAAGCAGTTTAAGCTTCATTGATGATTATGACTTGTCAGTTTATTCGCCCATTTGTCCATAAATTATTACCACAACATTATCAAAACATGTAAAAAATAAACTGTAATTTTACACATGTTAATTACTATTTATTTTGCATGAAACGTATTACGCAAAGTTTGTCACAGGATAACAGAAAATATTAACTTATCAACTGTTAATCATATTTACAATTTAATATACACATATTAGTCATTCATATAAACGTTTTTATTGTTGACAAGTCAGCACCTTTTCAAGATCTATTATGACTTGTCAGTTTATGCGCCCATTGGTCCATACATTATTACCTTTACATTATCAAAAACATGTAAATAAAAAATTGTAACTATCTACAAATATGAATAACAACGAACTATTTATTTTGCATGAAACCTTTGAAGTAAAATTAAGCACTGGATAAAAGAAAATATTAAAGTATCAACTTTAATATACACGTTTTAGGAATTCTAATAAATATTTTCATTATTGTAAAGTCAGCACCCCTTCCATTTCTATATGAAAAGCAAAGAATTATTATTCAAAATTAGTCTAAGACGCATTAAAATATTACATGTAAATAACAATAAAAAAAAACTATTGTTGGGAGGAGTCCGATTTTTAAATATGTTATTTTTTTAAAACATACAAATATGCAATCTCAAAGTGTATAAAAGAAAAACAAACGCTAAACTGAAGCATAAGTTGACAAATTTCATTTGCAGTAATAAGAAAAGGCTTTGTAGTTCAAAACGCATCGAAACTTGACAACCGAACGACAACCAATTGTAAATTTCATAAACCGAAAAACGAATGTTATATATTGATATAGAAAATTAAAATTTTAATTACCTACGTAATATTAATATGGACACATACACAAAAATGGACATTTAATACCAAAAAATAATAATAATAATATTAATCACATCAAATAAAACATTGTTATTTTTACTTCGTTCCCTTCACACATTAATAAAAGCTCAAATAATGAGGTCATGTCACAATATTTTATGATGAGCAACACATTTTGTTATAATCTCGAAAGCAACTTTTTATTTTTTTTTATCGGGAGTTACCTCGCATAGCGTAGGACTGACTGACAGACACTACTTGCGTGACAATTGCAAATTATATTGTTTAATGTAATCCTTATAGAAAGAAATAACGAGTCATTTCAATATTCAAGATAAGTCAGCAAGCTTTTCACAATTTAAGCAGTGGCCGTATTTGGACCGCGGTTCTGTACTTTGCACAACCATGAAATTCGGAAATGATCTTGCTGTGAAATTGGCTAGTTTTGACGACTTCCATGGGTAGTGGAATAACTTAAGATGAGTCCTTAAGCCGGATGGAAGTCTGCGCTACACTGTTCGCTGGCTTGATTTAAGGAGAAATTTATTAACTTTGACTAGAGATATTTTAATCAAAGATTAGTAAAAGTATTTTAGCAATACATTGTTATAACTTCTCTAATTTTAGAGATCGAAATCAAATGACATGCACTTGTAAATGAAATCTGATGCTGAAGTACTGACACACGGATGTTAACATTATGTAAATTAATATTATACAGAAAGTTTTATTTCCATGCTTCTCATAAAATGTAAATAAATGCAAAATTAAACATTTTTTTCAAAAGAATCCTTAATTTGTATAATTCCATTTAAAAAATGTTAATCATTACATTTTGATAACACAGATTACAAATAAACTGTCTCATGTAACTTTTAATTACATTGAATCACATTTTGATATAAAATTTAAACAAAAAATATCCTTTTCATCTATATTGGACTTTAATTTTGTATCGTGCGGCGCTGACACGAAATATTTTTTTAATGTACGTCTAACATGAAACATTAAAATTATTTGTCATGCTTTTACACTCAGGAAAATTGTATTTTTAATTTATATGATTATTATGAGGTGCCAGGTTTGGAAAGACATCGGCCATTATGATCTTCCTTTCTCTAAGTTGTTAACTTTTTAAAGGAAGACGTTATTGCTTACACTTTTGTTTGTTGACCATTCGGCCAGGCTCTCCACGTATGTTGTTTTTTGTCTTCCTCTGTTTCCTCTACAATATATCTTTCAACATAAAGATACGCTTCCTATTCAATATTTCTTATACACAATGATTGTTTTAGCCATTTGAGAATGGGTTGGACAGAATGTTAACAGCATTGAGAGAGTCGAGTTGGCGCTCCGCCCCTTGTCCGGAGAAACTTTCGGCCTTCGGCTTGACGAGCCGGGCTCTGTTGGGTTTTGGAAGTACATCTCTCCCATCTACCTACACCAGACTTGTCGAGCCGGGCTCTGTTGGGTTTTGGAAGTACATCTCTCCCATCTACCCACACCAGACTTCTCGCTGGGTCGAGCTGTATTCCAGGGCGGCTCTGGTGGTTTAATTGGCCGTTACCACTCGCCAGGATTGTTAGTTTCAGTTTGTGGTCTGCTCCACACCTTACTCGTCTCCCGGGCCACGTAGGGGCCAACCTTTTCCGGCGGACCTGCAATAACGATTTGCTATAACGATAGTATTTCCAATTCTATATTATTTTTGGCTGAGAGAAAACAGAAACTGTAAAAGAGTGGATAGGTCAAGACTTTAACAAGACGAAACTGATTTAAAAATGAGGTTAGGTCGAGACATGAACATGACCAAACTGATTTTTAAAACAAAGCCGTTAAAAACAACGTTTTATCGAGCTATAAATCCCTCATATATGAGACTTAACTTAACATTGAAAATATCATGTACAACTATATAAAACCTCAGTAGAATTCTTCAATTATTAAATGTACACTTTAAAAATCCAATAAATAACAATAAAACAATGTAAAACAGAATAAAGTGAATGTAAAATAATATGTTTACAAATCTACCATTCGAGTGAGGCGAAGTGTCGGAGAAGGTGGTAGGGGAGGAGTGCGGATGGCAGAAAACTTACAGAAAATAAAATGTTTTGTACAAACTAAGTATCAATTATTGCTAAATAAACGCTTACATTTTGTACAACTTAACACTAAACATGACATTTAAAGTTATGTAATTTTTATATACTTTTTTATTCTTAACAATTATTATTTTTTAACTTCTTGTTTTGCGCTTTCCAATTTTCGGTTTCACCTTTCATTTCCTTTGCCTCATTTCTAACAACATCGTCTTGTCTTATTTAAAAAAAATAAAAATAAATAAATTTAATCGCGTCTTACCAATGGTCTCTCGGCAAATGTTGATCTAAAGGAAGCTTATTTTTGACTGCATTTTACAATGTTTCTGAAATGAGTCAGGCACATTTTCATTGAATTCCGCAAAAACTGTTGGTGGCCCGTTGAATGCAGTCACGTGATGCCCAATGTTGTCACCTGTGCGGCGTTTATCATATCTTGGATTTTTTTCATATCTTGGAACTAAAAAGTCTTCAAGTGGCTTTTCGTATCTTCAAATTTTCGTATCTTGAAGCATTTGTATCTCGAGGTACCACTGAATATGTATGTATATATATATATTTATATATATATATATATATATATATATATATATATATATATATATATATATATATATATATATATATATTATTATATATATATATGTATATATAGTGGTACATCAATATACGTCTTTAATCCGTTCCAGGCCCTTGGACATTGACCAAATTGGACGTATAACAAACACACTGTTTCCATGAGAGATAGAGGGACAATGATTAAACCGTACACATGATAAAAATCAGGCACGATTGTGGAGGTGGGGGTCACACGTTTGATACAAGAGGGGGGGATGTTACAAAATCGTACGTGACATAAAAACAGCGAAACGTTAAAGAAAAAGTTCCACAAGAATATGTGATTGCTTACAATGTATTAAATGAATTTTAAAATTGCTTCACGCGTGTTATGATATTAGAGTGCAGCTTCATATTAAATACACAACTTAAATGACAAACTAATTTGAAACATGCTCATTTTTAAATAGGAAATAAAGGCTTTTATTTGGGGGGGGGCGGCTTTTTGACGTCATGTTTGAAAGGTGGGGTCTAACTTTTTGTGACGTCATGTGATGAGGGGGAGGAGGAAATCGGCTAAAATTGCGTGAAGAACGCAGATCTTACTCCAAACAAAGAACGTATACCAAGTTGGACTTAAGGAAAAGCAGACGTATACCGAAGTACAACAGTATATATATTATGTAGTTATCAGATATCTTACCAAGTTCAAAGAGCAGATCACTGTTTACTTTCCAGTTATTGATTCGCATAAAATCAGTTTGGTTGTAGATCCATATCGATGTGACATTGAGAATGTACCAGATGAGACTCAAAGGTTGGAAGAGGCACTTCTTGAACTTTAGTCTAATAATGAGGCACGTAATTGAATTTGCAAGCAAAAGAGATCTGACACATTTTTTGATGTCAAATGCCGCAAAGGCTTTCAACACTGCACATGAGGAGGCAGTCAAGATGTTTCTGCCTTTTGCAATAACGTACTTTGTGAACAAGGATTTTCCACTCTAGTGAACATAAAAACAAAGCTGCGAAATTGATTTGACCCTGAAGACAGCTTCCAACTTGCCCTGACGTAAAATATGACCCATTTGCGATGAAATTGTGTCAAAACAACATCATTTTTTCTAAATCTGACTGACCTGTAATGAGTTTTTAACGTAAAATTGTGTTCACCCGAATTTATTGCATTGTGTCAGATTTATCATTATATCTAGAATGGCCTGGGCCGTTAGACCTATAATCGTTAAAGCCATAATGTTATCTTTCGCTGTTAACTTTTTTAATTGCATCAGACGCATTGTCCTTTTCGGTTTATTTTTAGACACTTGTTTTGCTTGTAAAACTCAACAGATGCGTTTTCGGCTGATGCTTAGCCCTAGACCCTTTGGGGGGGGGCTTATAAACGCCCCTAAAACGCCCAGGTGGTGTGGACAGGACCTCGCGCCTTCGGGGGTAACGGCAACATGAAAATTTATATTTTGGGGTACCGGGAAAAAAAGTTCGCCGACCCCTGAACTATACAATACAAATGTAATTTCAATTTTATTGTTTCACAAAACGTTCGGATCGGTAAAGAACAGGAACAATTGCTGCTGTGTTATCATAACGGACGGGCAAAAAATTGTAATTGCCGTTAGCGTGGTACCACAATGCACAAGTGCTGACATATTTTATGTCAAATTGTAATTGCTAAACTTAAATGACAAGATAAAAAAAAATTTATTATTACAATATAATTTAAAAATGCTCTGAGAATTAGTTCTAAAAATTTGTGCTACTAAAATGTGTTTTTGTATGACACTAAAAATATGTTGAAGTTACTTAGAATTTGAAGATCAAAATTGATTTTATTATTCTGTTCATTTCAAATTTATTAAACTATAAACTGCATTTAGTTTTTTTAATTTATATGCATATCTAAAACTTCTTCGCTAAAAGTCTCTACCCCGCGACATTGTATTAGTTGCAAGTGACAAGCCACTTGAGCTCGATCCCTATGATTAGGGATATAATTTTAATTAAATGTCTCTTACCTACTAAAACGTTTCGTGCTTTTTATGCTTTATCCCACACTCATATAATTGTAACACAACCAGGGTGTTTAGGGGGTGACCGATCAAACCCATTCAATGACGGCCAGTCTCCGGTTGACCATTTGAGCATGGCCAGTCTCCGGTTGACCATTTGAGCATGGCCAGTCTCAGGTTGACCACTTGAGCATGGCCAGTCTCCAGATTAGCACTTCCTGTCTCCTGTTGACCTCTTGAGCATTGCCTGTCATTTGTCACCGTACCAACAAGAGCTAGTCGCCAACCTGTCCGGCGTACCACCTTTCGCCGGGACAGGGGTTTAGAAGGTCCATTCCGGGACCTGCATTAATTTGAGCCATAAGAAAAATAAGAGTAGGCAGAAATCTTCAACCCATTGAGGGTGTACGGATGCGTTTCGCCCCTTGCCCAGAGAGTATTTCAGTCTTCGGCGTTCCCAGCCGGGCCCTGTTGGTAGTGAGGCCTGCTCCACCAACCCAGGACCTGACCTCTCGGTAAGGTCGAGCCCAACCCTATGGTTGTTAGTCAGGGTTCTAGCACTTCGGTTTGGCGTTGAACCAGGGTTATCGGTTTCAGCTTGCAGTCACTTACGCAACCTTACTCTTGTCAGGAACCAACGTAGCGGTCGAACCTTTCCCTTCTTTCTACTTATGATTTGACATTCTCTTTTGGGTCGAGTAAAACTCTTAGGAACTGGCGCATCCTATCGCATGCGAACCTAATTAAGCGACCATCATCATTAAGATACTTTTCCACAGGTATGGAAACTCCTCCATCCGACTCCCCCATCAGCTCGCGGCGATCCGCCAGCAGTTGTTTGTCTATCTCTTCACAGTTCTTCCATCCAACTCCCCCCGCAAGCTCGGGGCACTCCGCCAGCAGGTGTTCGTCTATCTTTTCACAGTTCTTTCTACTAAATGTTTCATTATTGAGTTTTTAACGCAATTTTCCCATGGGATAAATTGAGATTATATATTTCAAATGTCTGTCGAGCTTGCACATGCAAATCATCCTGAACCATACCAGATAGAGGGTTCGGGTATTTTGCAAATATGCTAAGGAGGTCCCAAGGATGTGCAACGGCCAAAATAAAAATACCGAAAATGTTTACTGGATTTCCTTTTCAAATAAGGAAAACCCGAAACAAATATCAGTATTTTGTCAATTTCTCGCCAACCATAACATCTATCGGGTTGAAATAAACGCCAAACGATAGCAAATAATATTTAGAACAATGTTGAAGACGGAATTATGGAATAATACACAATTGTGAGACTTCCGTAATTTTAGATGCAATTTGTGAAAGCAATTGCTCTGTTTAGTTTCAAAATTATTGATTTGAAATGACTTTTACTTTAATCTAGAGTGATCGTTAATGGAGTTTCCCGCTTTGTGAATGCTTATGTTCGATTGTTGCGTGGTGCGCATTATATTGACACATTCTTGGTGTGATGTATCGTGAGGGGATATGACGTCATATTGTGTTTACTTTCAGAATTACTTATTTGAATCATCGACATTTAATGTAATCTATAATGATTTCCCTTGAATAAAAAATCGGAAATTAATTTTTGGAAATTTTAAATACTCATTCGAATTTTTATTACTTGTTTTAATTAACCATTTTGGTTAAACACCTATAAATTTATATATCTGTTGATTTTGTTAAACTGAGCACGAAATCTACATAGCATTTTGAATGAAGTTATTGTGTAAAGTTCTTAGATAAGAATATGGAAATGATGTTTTAGGAACATTGTTATAATTTGTAAAAGTAAAAGTTAACTAATGTTAAGATAAACTTATAGCGAAACAACAAACAGAGATATCTATCAAATATAAGGTGTGTTACGTCATTGGCTGTAACGACTGTTACGTTCTAGTTTCTAATATTGGTAAGACCACAAGACAGGCAAAAACTCAACACCATCAGAAATATATATGAGTTTAATATATATATATCTGCAATGTACGTCTTCTCACTACAACATCTATGGCGTAACTCTCTATCTTTACTGCCTAATATATATTTGTATAATATCTATCTCTCTACAATGTACGTCTTCTCATACAACATCTAAGGTGCACCTCTCTCTCTATCTTGACTACCTAACAGCCACTATGTTACATTCCCTAACAGCCAGTATGTTACATCACCTAACAGCCACTATGTTACATCCCCTAACAGCCACTATGTTACATCCCCTGACAGCCACTATGTTACATCCCCTAACAGTCACTATGTCACATCACCTAACAGCCACTATGTTACATCCCCTAACACCTCATCATATTAAAACTGCGTTCAATATAATAACTACCATGCGCCAAATAAACATAACAATTACTGATGGGGAAATCCCGATTAACCTTTTATATTGTCCTCGACAATGACCTAAGTAGATTTTGAATGAAAGCGATGGAGACAAATGAACGCAAACAATTCACTAAACTCATTTCGCTTAACATATTCATTGGCATCAAGTTTCTAAAAATAAACATTTACATATAATTACTTAAAAATACTTCTAATATTCATAAATACTCTAAACCTTCAATGTATTGAAGTCACAAAGGACCGGTGGAATTTCCAACTTCAACCCCCTACAACCCAAGTGCCAGCCCGTTTCAAAAGTACTTCTTGAGATAGGGAACAATCACAGTGGCCTACCTTAGGGAGCCTAGCATTGTGGGGCCCATCAAAGTGGCCTACCTTAAGGAGCCGAGCATTGTGGGGCCCATCAATATGGTCTACTTTAGGGAGCCGAGCATTGTTGGTCCCATCAATGTGGCCTACCTGAGGGAGCCTAGCATTGTGGGGCCCATCAAAGTGGCCTACCTTAGGGAGCCTAGCATTGTGGGACCCTCACTGACCTGTGCTCCCCTCTTACAACCCCTGCTGCAATTATGCCCCATTTAAGGAATGCTGGACAAGGGAGATAAGACGGTCACTTAAGGACCCCGATAGACCATCTACATGTGTCTGATTTTTATTTAAAGGCATCGCGTTTACGAGCACGTAATGTTGTCTACGATCTTCTAACAGCGACACAATCATATATTGACTTTTAACAGCGACTACAATCATATATTTACTTTTCACAGTGACTACAATCATATATTGACTTTTAACAGCGAAAACAATCATATTTGACTTTTAACAGCGACTACAATCATATATTGACTTTAAACAGCGACTACAATTATATGTTGATTTTTAAAAGCGACTACTATCATATTTTGATTTTTAACAGCGACTACAATCATATATTGACTTTTATATCAATCGACTACAATCATAAATTGACTTTTAACAGTGAATAACAATGTTTGAAATCGCCTGACTAAAGACATTTTGATTATGTGTTATATGATATGGTAAACGTACTATACAAATAATTAAATACTAATCATGTATCACACTCGTTATTTAGCTGACACAAAAGTGAAACCAGATCAATACGAATAAGAGTCATATTTCTAGGATGTTAAGGGGAAAAACAACAACAAACAAACAAACAAATAAAAAAGAACAACAACAAAACAATCTTATCTTTGTTCAGAACATACGGGGTATAACACTGAGACAAAACTTGGAACTAAATAGACACAACATACAGGGTATAACACTGAGACAAAACTTGGAACTAAATAAACACAACATACGGGGTATAACACTGACACAAAACTTGGAACTAAATAAACACAACATACGGGGTATAACACTGAGACAAAACTTGGAACTAAATAAACACAACACACGGGGTATAACACTGAGACAAAACTTGGAACTAAATAAACCCAACATACGGGGTATAACACTGAGACAAAACTTGGAACTAAATAAACACAACATACGGGGTATAACACTGAGACAAAACTTGGAACTAAATAAACACAACATACGGGGTATAACACTGACACAAAACTTGGAACTAAATAAACACAACATACGGGGTATAACACTGAGACAAAACTTGGAACTAAATAAACACAACATACGGGGTATAACACTGAGACAAAACTTGGAACTAAATAAACACAACACACGGGGTATAACACTGAGACAAAACTTGGAACTAAATAAACCCAACACACGGGGTATGGCCCTATTTTTGCCGCATCCGAATCCGGATATCTCCACATTTAAGTCTAATAGCTAAGGGGGGGGGTGTACTTTACTACTTTCTATTTAGTATTTAATACTATTTATTGAATATTTATTATCCAACAAATGGAGATTATCTGCTATCTACAATGACAGTCTGTGACACTGACAACGCGAACGATGAACATTTTACAATGTATAGAATGAATGAACTTGAACGAAGTTCAACGAAATGGGTTGTGTGTACCAAGCGAACAGTTGTACTGAGTGTGTAGTGTGGTGTACACAAGAAGTCGTGATCTAGAGACATAATAAAAACTCCTTTCTTATTCAGACGATTTAAGTTGAATTTGCTTGTTATCTTAGTTTGTTATATTATGTAGTAAACAATTAACTATACTAGAAACTTTTTAACTTAATATTTTTTTGGCAAATCCGGATAGTGGCAGAAATCCCGATATCCGGTCCGTATATCCGGCCTGTCGGATATCCGGCCACCCCCTAATTAGTGGTGAATGGAGATTGTTGCAATATTAATGACTTCTGATGGTTCACTGTTCTTGTAAGTATATAGGAATGTAATGATAGGAAATAAGTGTAGGCTATAAAGAAAAGTAGAAAATCCTTATTTCAAAATTATTGTTTTGTATTGTCACATCTGACGTGCATTAAATTTGTATTTTCCTGGCTGCTCTGCACTACAAAGCACCGGTATTCATATTTTTTAATGACGGTGTGCTAAAGACAACTACACTGCACGCGAAATTCGCCAATCTGGTATACGCCAGTGCGCAAATCTGAAATGTAGTTTTGAGGCTGGCTAAACTGCAAGCGTTTTCTTCAGATTATATCGCATCATTTTCATTGTTTATCTTGACAACAACCCATAATCCAGGGGTCGGGAAACCATGGCTCGCGAGCCAGATGTGGCTCTTTCGATGCCTGCATCTGGCTCTCAGACAAATGTTCAATTATTAAAAAAAAACACGGTTTTTCAGACTCCTTTCTTCTGCATATAAAAACAGCATACCAATGTTATTAAAAAAATAATTCAGAGACATAATAATTGTATTTTAATTTTGAAATTACACAAAATGCCCATATTTACTTGAATTTGTAGATATAAACATAATGTATGGCTCTCACGGAATTACTTTTCAAAATATGTGGTGTTTATGGCTCTCTCAGACAAAAAGTTTCCCGACCCCTGCCTTAACCTTTATTTTTTTTCGCTTATTAAACACATATTTTGTGTGTTAATATAGACATCGCCTACTTCCATTTTATCTGTTTAGCTTAACAACCACTGACTCACTTAATATTTGCATATAGAATTAGAAAAGATCAAATACATATAAATATATGTCCACCCTTATTTTGTTATGATGTGTAAAGATCAGAGAGTCATGTTGTTAAACCCAAATATTGTAGAGAGTTAAGAGTGTTTAATTTCATACATTGAACATTGTTTCCTAAGCCTAAACCGCTGACTCTCGAAGTCGACGAAGAAGTTGGTCGTCCAAGAAGCTTTTATGAATTGTTCATTAGAAAAAACCCGATCAGCATATTTAAATGCACATTAAATCAGTTTCAATTCAGTTATACATATAAGTGAAAATTTACAAATTAAAAGACATTTTATTGCTATATCTGACGTGCATCAAATTGTATTTTCCATGAACGCCGCACTAAAAAGCACCGCTATCGACCTACTTAATATGAGGTTCTAATTGTAACAACTTAAGCGTCAAGATTAATAAGAAGATCATAATATTATTTTCTTTAACTTCGGTTAAATTGCAAACTACATGTCTATGCGACATACTATTATTTTTTAGTATTGCTTACACTGTGTACTGATGTAACTAAATATTATGTATAAATATATTTAATTCCAAAGAAAATTCATTTTCAGAATCCTAGTTATTTCAAAGTAAAAAAACTATAAATTGGTTACATTAACCTTCCTTTATTGTAAGGCCAAATTAATGAGATGCTAATTTTTCTAACCCTCTTATCTGAAATATTTATCCAAGTGACACCCCACTTGACTTCGATCCCTTAACTAAGGGACAACATTTCAATGAATTACTAGGATTCTCCTACTTCCAGTGTAGACCAGTTTTCTTTTTTTGTTTTACTCGATATTCAATCTCTACAACTATAAACACAATGAATAAGTATTTCTTTTCATTTATGAAAGAAAAGCCATAAAAAACAATAGGTTTGTTTCGAATATTCTAATAAAAGTAGCATTTTCTTTTTGTCTATTTAAATCTGTTATTCAACTTTATTTAAGTATGTGTGTGTGCGTGCGTGCGTGTGTGTGTGTGCGTGTACGTGTGTATGTGTTTGTGTGTGAGCGTGTGCGTGTATGTGTGTGTGTGCGTGTATATGTGCGTGTGTGTGTGTGTGCGTGTGTATGTGTGTTTGTGTGCGTGTACGTGTGTTAGTGTAATTTGTAGAAGAATTCAGACTCAGTAAAAATATCAACATGTCAGACGGAGGAATCTATGATTTTTACTGATCTGATTAGAGTGGAAGTTTGCTTATATACATAAACATATGAAATAAATGGGAACATGTTTTAATGGTTCCAAGTTGCCATCACTTATCTTTGAGTGAACTCTGTCACACACCTCATTATAGTGTCAATATATCAAGTCGAAATATGTATAGTGTTTTAGATATAGTCTTAATAGTATAATTTCTTTAGATATAGTATAAATATTGATATAGTAAAAAGATATAATCTAAATATTTTGTGTCAGTATATATATATATATATATATATATATATATATATATATATATAATATATATATATAAAGTTACAAAAAGTTACAAGTTATAGTTAAAATATTTATATTTCTTTTAGATATGGTATTAATATGTATAATTTCTGTAGATATAATATTAATATTGATAGAGTTAAAATGTATGGTCTAAATATTTTAAAGCATTATATGTATATATATATATATATATATTAGGGCTGTTATCGATTAATTTAAATTTAATCGTTAACTTTTGAAAAAAATTGTATCGATTAAAATTATTTTAATCGATAAAAATTCGATTAAAATTAAAGAAAATATTTATAATATTGTTAAAAAATGTTATTACATGTAATAAATAATTAATTAAATAATTAATAATAATTTATATATATTTTTTACGCACAAACTTCTCCTGCGTAATATTATAATTTATTTTATTAGTTTATGTGGACCGGCAGACGTCAACTAAAACAGCATCAGCGCAGTTAAATTTAAACATATAACTGGAAAGTTGAGTAAAAATTTTGTTTTTAAGCTAACTGCGGCTGGCAAAGTCGAAGATGGGGAAAAAGTTTACTGTGTTCACTGCAATAAACACTTCTCTTTTAAAGGATCAAATACATCGCTGACGTACCACCTTCAGCACAAACATCCGAACAAGTATCAACACATTGTCATAAAATTTAGTTCAAAATATTCTTAATTTTCAATGTCTGTGAGAAATGTTCAGTTTAATGACGTCATAAATTTCTATTTTTGGCTTTAATCGAAATTATCGATTAATTAATCGATAATTTTTTCAAAAGTTAACTATTAAATTTAAATTAATCGATAACAGCCCTAATGTAAATCAATGTAAAATAAAAATTATATTTTTCTACATAAATACTTTATTTGCATAACTTTATTTCGAAACATAAATTTAATGTTTAGGTAACACAGCTTACAAATAAATTGTCTTATATATCTTTTAATTATATTTTAATTTCAGTTTAAACCGAAAACATAAACTGTTTTATTAATATTGAACTTTAATTTTCTATAAAAAGTGCATTAACACCCGTGCTGTATCGTGCGGCGCTGACAAGAAATATTATTTTAATGCACGTCTAATATGGTAACAAGACGTCATTAAAAATAATTGTATTGCTTTTACTTACTGGAAAAAAATGTATTCTTCTTTTATATGATTATTTTTATGTGCCAGGTTTTGAAAGACATTGGCTAACATGACCTCTCTGTTGTTATCTGTTGCAAGAACGACGTTAGGGGCCGTCCATAAAGTAAGTAACGCTCCAGAGTGGGGGAGGGGTTGTAAGAAAGTGTGTCAGTTTGTGACAGGGGGAGGGGGGTTCCGGCCATGTGTGATGTCACGTTTTTAAAAATTAAATTGTATTTATTTTGTTAATAAAAAAAAATTTGTTCGAAAGTGCGACGTACTTGGGGGGAGGGGGGTGTCTGATATTTGTGACAGTTTGTGACTGGTGGGGAGGGGGCGTTAAACATGGTCAAAAATAGCGTGACGTAAGTTTTGGACGGCCCTTTATTGCTTACACTTTGTTTTGTTGACCATTCAGTCAGGATCTCCACGTATGTTGTTTTCTGTCTTCATATGTTTCCCTTAAAAATATGTTTCAACATGAAGATACGCTTCCTATTCAATAGTTCTTATATACCATGATATAATTAAATTTTTCACTCTTTTACAATTTTTATGATTGATCTTGGGGCACATGCTGTTCTTAACAACTCAGTATTTGTTTTCTTCTCCTTTCATGACATCGTCATAAAGCTTCTTATAAACCTCATTTCTACAGCATTCAATGTTTTTTTTTCTTGATTCCTTGTCTATTGTCCAACATTCGCACTCTAGCAGAAGATCATACGAAAGATATCGTTTCAATATGGGCATTTTGATACATATATATACGTTCTTGTGCTATTTTTAGCACTTCATATACATATAAAGCTGTCTTTAGATATTGCATTTCTTCTTTTTATTTCTTTGTTCCACCTGTCTTCCTGTGTTATTGTAAATACTAGAGTTTAAACTCAATTGACTTTGCTGTTTTCGTCTTCACCCCGGAGGTACTGTTGTCTTTTAGATTACCATTACTTATATTTTACTGAGACTTAGCGTGTGCTATTACGATAGTGTTTCCTATTCTCTATTATTTTTGGCTGAGAGAAAACAGGAACTGGAAAAAAATGTGGATATGTCGAGACATGAACAAGACAAAACTTATTAATAAATGAGTGACTTGGTAATTAACTTTTTAAAAAATTTTTGTATATTAAATATACAGTGTGGACGAATCCATGTGAAGGCAGAGATTTCTTCCCTGGGCCAAGGATGTCCCTGAGTCCACCGAGCACCGAATGGGTACCCAACATCAGTTAGGGAAATTGAGGCGGCCTGTTAATGCGTGGGACCCTCATAGCCGTGGCCTGTGAAAGCTGCATTACTTGCCAACAGACAGTCGTTGTCTGTGAAAGCTGCATTACTTGCCAACAGACAGTCGTTGTCTGTGAAAGCTACATTACTTGCCAACAGACCGTCGTTGTCTGTGAAAGCTGCATTACTTGCCAACAGAAAGTCGTTGTCTGTGAAAGCTGCATTACTTGCCGACAGGCCGTCGTTGTCGGTGAACACAATGATCTTCTGTATATAAAAAGCGTCTGTATAGATAAGACAAGACCAACACATAGCTGTATCAGTTTTAATAAATGCATTATCAGTTTATTTTAAACGTGTATTAGTGGACGTTTAACCTGATCAACCAGCAAAGGTATGTGTTTAACCTGTTCAACCAGCAAAGGCATGTGTTTAACCTGCTCCACCAACAAAGGTATGTGTTTAACCTGTTCAAACCGGCAAAGGCATGTGTTTAACCTGTTCAACCAACAAACGTGTTTTTAACCTGTTCAACAAACAAAGGTATGTTTTTAACCTGTTTAACCAACAAATGTATGTGTTTAACCTGTTCAACCAGCAAAGGTATGTGTTTAACCTGTTCAAACCGGCAAAGGCATGTGTTTAACCTGTTCAACCAACAAAGGCATGTGTTTAACCTGTTCAACCAACAAAGGTATGTCTATAACCTGTTCAACCAACAAACGTGTTTTTAACATGTTCAACAAAAATAGGTATGTTTTTAACCTGTTTAACCAACAAATGTATGTGTTTAACCTGTTCAACCAGAAAATGTATGTGTTTAACCTGTTCAACCAACAAATGTATGTGTTTAATCTGTTCAATCAGCAAATGTATGTGTTTAACCTGTTCAACCAATAAAGGCATGTTTTTAACCTGCTCCACCAACAAAGGTATGTGTTTAAACTGTTCAAACCGGCAAAGGCATGTGTTTAACCTGTTCAACCAAAAAACGTGTTTTTAACCTGTTCAACAAACAAAGGTATGTTTTTAACCTGTTTAACCAACAAATGTATGTGTTTAACCTGTTCAACCAGCAAAGGTATGTGTTTAACCTGTTCAAACCGGCAAAGGCATGTGTTTAACCTGTTCAACCAACAAAGGTATGTCTATAACCTGTTCAACCAACAAACGTGTTTTTAAAATGTTCAACAAAAATAGGTATGTTTTTAACCTGTTTAACCAACAAATGTATGTGTTTAACCTGTTCAACCAGAAAATGTATGTGTTTAACCTGTTCAACCAACAAATGTATGTGTTTAACCTGTTCAATCAGCAAATGTATGTGTTTAACCTGTTCAAACAACAAAGGTATGTGTTTACATGTTCAACCAACAAAGGTATGTGTTTAACCTGTTCAACCAACAAAGGTATGTGTTAAACCTGTTCAACCAACAAAGGTATGTGTTTAACCTGTTCAACCAACAAAGGTATGTGTTTAACCTGTTAAAACAGCAAAAGTATGTGTTTAACTTGTTCAACCAACAAAGGTATGTGTTTAACATGTTCAACCAACAAATGTATTTGTTTAACCTGTTCAACCAACAAAGGTATGTGTTAAACCTGTTCAACCAACAAAGGTATGTGTTTAACCTGTTCAACCAACAAAGGTATGTGTTAAACCTGTTCAACCAACAAAGGTATGTGTTTAACCTGTTCAACCAACAAACGTATGTGTTTAACCTGTTAAAACAGCAAAAGTATGTGTTTAACTTGTTCAACCAACAAAGGTATGTGTTTAACATGTTCAACCAACAAATGTATTTGTTTAACCTGTTCAACCAACAAAGGTATGTGTTAAACCTGTTCAACCAACAAATGTATGTGTTTAACCTGTTCAACCAACAAAGGTATGTGTTAAACCTGTTCAACCAACAAAGGTATGTGTTTAACCTGTTCAACCAACAAAGATATATGTTTAACCTGTTAAAACAGCAAAAGTATGTGTTTAACCTGTTCAACCAGCAAGTGTATGTGTTTAACCTGTTCAACCAACAAAGGTATGTGTTTAACTTGTTCAACCAACAAATGTATGTGTTTAGCCTGTTCAACCAACAAAGGAATGTGTTTAACCTGTTCAACCAACAAAGGTATGAGTTTAAGTTGTTCAACCAACAAATGTATGTGTTTAACATGTTCAACCAACAAAGGTATGTGTTTAACCTGTTCAACCAACAAGGTATGTTTTTAACCTGTTCAAACAACAAAGGAATGTGTTTAAACTCTTCAACCAACAAAGGTATGTGTTTAACCTGTTCAACCAACAAAAGTATGTGTTTAACCTGTTCAACCAGCAAAGGTATGTGCGATTGTCCTTGAAAAATTGAGTTGGACATTTATACTTGAAGAAACCAACATTTGACTTTAAATCTGCTAATTTTATTGTTTCACTTGACTTGTAACATATTCTTTACTGTAAACGTTATATCACTGAGTTGATTCTATTATAGACAGCTCATTTAACACGTATTGAATGAACCAACGAAATGTTACGTCATTCATTACGTTATTCTGTTATATATAGTTGTTTGGTATAATGTCTGAATATTGTGGATGACGTAAGAGGGGGATGGGGCGCAGCTTGGATCACACTGGAGGGGAACAATGACGTGGTTATAGATTGAACAAGGAGATTAGCGAGATATTGAATTGGTCACGTGATCATTTTATTCGTACTGACGACGGATTTTATTTTTCAAAATAAAAATAATAAAAATTAAAAAACGTGACCAGTTTGTTTAAGACACATATTATTGAAAAGTTTATATATAATTGTATCACCCATATTATGACTTCTTTAAATGTTGATCACATATTTCGATACGTCGTACCAAGTGATGATCAAATAATACATTTAATCTTTGTGTTAGTAAATATTGTACATAAGTGTCATGCTGCAGTAAGCTTGAATAAATAATATCTCGAGTCTAAATGTTAACTACAGTTTGTTATTTTTTTGTGTGTGTGTGAATAGTTGCAAAGTCTGTATATATCAATTGTAATGAGATGTATGTTATATATGTTACACGTTTTATAGACATAACATTACATGTGACTTTGGGAATTTTAAAAAAGTTTAAAAATATATCAAATATTTTTTTTACATTCCTATGTTTACAATCTGTACTGAACATGTCCATGAAAATCCAGATCACATTTTTAAACCAATGTATTGAAATAAATGTGTAGATGTGTTGAGAGCTTTAAACTGTATCAGAACTATTGTTGTTTTTTTAAAAATAAAATACGCATTTCTATAGGGGGGTTGTTAGACGTAATTGCGTTTAATTTGTCATAATCCTATTGTTTATCATATTACATAGAAGAGACACAGCTTTCAATATAAACAAAACGTTTTCAAAACACATCATTAAAAAATTGTTTTGTTTCAATCGAAGATAGAGTTTTAAAAAAATTAACGTTCAATAGAAAAATAAAAAATATACTCATTTTAAACGAAATAAATGAAATAAATCCATGTTATTTAAAATTATATATTTTTTTAAAAATTACATTTTTTAAATCAATAGATTGATAGAAGGAATATTTGAAGAACATAAAAAAAAAGAAGACAAAGTAAAGCTAACAATGAAAATAAAAGTCATAACGGGGTTGATTTCTCCCTAAAACATCATTTGTTTTAATAACATGAACTATTCATAAAAACCAAATAACGTACTATACTTGCTATATAAAACATATATAATACAACCAACAAATAACGTATTATACGTGCTATATAAAACATATATAATACAACCAACAAATAACGTATTATACGTGCTATATAAAACATATATAATACAACCAACAAATAACGTATTATACGTGCTATATAAAACATATATAATACAACCAACAAATAACGTATTATACGTGCTATATAAAACATATATAATACAACCAACAAATAACGTATTATACGTGCTATATAAAACATATATAATACAACCAACAAATAACGTATAATACGTGCTATATAAAACATATATAATACAACCAACAAATAACGTACTATACTTGCTATATAAAACATATATAATACAACCAACAAATAACGTACTATACGTGCTATATAAAACATATATAATACAACCAACAAATAACGTACTATACGTGCTATATAAAACATATATAATACAACCAACAAATAACGTATATACGTGCTATATAAAACATATATAATACAACCAACAAATAACGTACTATACTTGCTATATAAAACATATATAATACAACCAACAAATAACGTATTATACGTGCTATATAAAACATATATAATACAACCAACAAATAACGTATTATACGTGCTATATAAAACATATATAATACAACCAACAAATAACGTATTATAAGTGCTATATAAAACATATATAATACAACCAACAAATAACGTATTATACGTGCTATATAAAACATATATAATACAACCAACAAATAACGTATTATAAGTGCTATATAAAACATATATAATACAACCAACAAATAACGTATTATAAGTGCTATATAAAACATATATAATACAACCAACAAATAACGTATTATATGTGCTATATAAAACATATATAATACAACCAACAAATAACGTATTATATGTGCTATATAAAACATATATAATACAACCAACAAATAACGTATTATAAGTGCTATATAAAACATATATAATACAACCAACAAATAACGTATTATAAGTGCTATATAAAACATATATAATACAACCAACAAATAACGTATTATAAGTGCTATATAAAACATATATAATACAACCAACAAATAACGTATTATAAGTGCTATATAAAACATATATAATACAACCAACAAATAACGTATTATACGTGCTATATAAAACATATATAATACAACCAACAAATAACGTATTATAAGTGCTATATAAAACATATATAATACAACCAACAAATAACGTATTATACGTGCTATATAAAACATATATAATACAACCAACAAATAACGTATTATACGTGCTATATAAAACATATATAATACAACCAACAAATAACGTATTATACGTGCTATATAAAACATATATAATACAACCAACAAATAACGTATTATACGTGCTATATAAAACATATATAATACAACCAACAAATAGATGAATACTAACTATCATTGGCAATCATCAATAACTCAAACAGCTGAATTTCTAATTCAGAAAATATATTAGAAATCCTTACAAATTACATTAATAACTTTAGATTAAAAAGTATGTTGAGAAAAACATTAGACAAGACATTATCAACTGGGTTAACAATGTTTTTAAAAGGAAAACTCCATATTGTTGTCAAACATAAACTACCATGATAAATGCTGCAACAACATTAGACAATCCTAACATGACCATATCTTATCTCGTTGTGTAAACAAATTACGATGTAATAACAAGTTTAGTTTTTAGTCTGAAATCTTTCTTTGAGAAATATGAAAAATCTATAAATAGACTTAACTAAAGACACGAGCTTCCTCCTCTTATTATCGTCAGCATTAATGTACTTGTATTTTGTTATAAATTCATGACATTGCGATTGAGAAATAAAAACTCACTCACAAACAGTCAATATTCAATGCAAATTAAAGATTGTGACAAAGGTCCCTTACCTCTGAGTTAAGTCAAGGCATTTGTGTGTATCTTTGTTTGTAATAGCTAGTAAAAGTTTAGTTTATGTTTTATTTACCCATCCCAAGATTAGCTAGTAATAGTTTATTTTATGTTTTATTTACACATCCCAAGATTAGCTAGTAATAGTTTAGTTTATGTTTTATTTACCCAGCCCAAGATTAGCTAGTAATAGTTTAGTTTATGTTTTATTTACCCATCATTAAGATTAGCTAGTAATAGTTTAGTTTATGTTTTATTTACCCATCATTAAGATTAGCTAGTAATAGTTTAGTTTATGTTTTATTTACCCATCATTAAGATTAGCTAGTAATAGTTTATTTTATGTTTTATTTACCCATCATTAAGATTAGCTAGTAATATTTTAGTTTATGATTTATTTACCCAAACCTAAGATTAGCTTGTAATAGTTTAGTTTATGTTTTATTTACCCATCCCAAGATAAGCTAGTGATAGTTTACTTTATGTTTTATTTACCCATCATTAAGATTAGCTAGTAATATTTTAGTTTATGATTTATTTACCCATCCAAGATTAGCTAGTAATAATTGAGTTTAGGTTTTATTTACCGATCCTAAGATATGCATTTCTAAAATTTATGTTAAAAATAATATTCAAGTCTCTCAACGTTGAGTAATGGGAGTAATGTTTTAACGATTTTTACTTAGAGACTTTTACTTTGATGAGCTAGAACTAATGAATGACGTTATTGGGAGTCCGTAAACCAGTCAATCTGGTGTTACGTCCACCTTACTTGATCATTAATGTTCAACTTTTATAGGTCACCTAAAGGCGTCGGTAGAGTCCCTAACCGCACCCCCTCCCCCAGCCGATCCCATGTAACCGGAAAAAATGTCATGTGGTCTCACAGTCCTTAATAAAGTTGCAAATATTCTCTCTGCCCCACCCTTTATTAAACTTTCCCATTACTCTCTTTGGTGGTCCCCTAGTCTGGCCCTGTACAATGTCATATTGTGACATGTGCCAGCTAACATCCAGTCCCTAGTACCGGGGTTGATATGTCCAGCTAACGTCCAGTCCCTAGTACCGGAGTTGAAATGTCCAGCTAACGTCCAGTCCCTGGGATTGATATGTCCAGCTAAGGTCCAGTCCCTAGTACCTGGGTTGATATGTCAAGTCCCTTGTACCTGGGTTGAAATATCCAGCCAATAGGTTGGAGAATGATAGATGTTTGTTGACAGTGTATCCCTATTTGAAGGGATCGAAGTCAAGTGGCGTGCCACATTGTTAAAATTAGAGATCATCCTCAGAGAATGGAGTCGCGGGCAATGTGGTTTCAAGACTTACATCTAAATCAAACACTTTATAAAAAACTCATTGTTCCAAATCTTTTTAAAATAAATATATTTTAAATACTTCTTTAAATTCTTCGCAATTTATTACAATTGATAATTTTTTTAAAAATTTAACATATAATGAAATATTTGTAAAACACAAGTTATTAATATTATGTCTCAATGAATTTCAATTAGATCTACATATTTTGGGTTATAAATAGGATCTTTTCAATTTATTTGCTATTTAAGTTTTCTCAAAACAAGCAAAATTAAAAACATCAGTGTCGGTGCTTTGTGGTGCGGCACTGGTGTGAAAGCTACATATAGGATCTATTACTTGTTTATGAAATTCCGTTCACCTAACTGAAACGGTACTCAAGCTTTAGGGTTCGAACACACAAAAACATACACACAAGGACGTACACACATACAGCATATTTTCAAAAGTGGGCTTTTTTCATCGCAAGAAGTTGTGCAACTTCGAGATTTATCAAAATATTTTAGCTCGATTATAATACTTCCCCGCTAAACAGTCTAATCAAGAAAAGAAAATCAGAATTTAATATCTTATCATTAATCGTATGAGCAGCTATATTGTTTCGAGCTTAACTTCATGTTAAATAAATCAATACCGTTCTTAGCAGTGCAACGATAATGGGAAATAAAATTATAATGAATATCCGGTATGAAACTATAAAATGTTACAGGAAAAAGTCTTTAAAACAAATATCTTTCTGATGCCAACATGATTGAAATTTATGCACAGTTTTTTTTTAATTGCTATTAGAACCAAAAAGAATAAAAGGAAGGAAGAAAAAAACAAATTCAAAAACATTTTTAATATTTTCAATACATTACAACCCAAAAAATTATAAAAATAAATAATTTAAAGATTCACTTTTTCAATGCTTTTGTTGATACATTTGTTAAAGTATTACTTACATAAATGATTGTCAGACCAAAGTTTGTGCAGACACTGGAGAACAGGTTTACGCTGCGTTTCATGTCGACAAATGCATGAATAACAAACGATTATGTAATTCAAAATGTCATTAAAGTTCATACTGTTGTAATAAGTGATAAAAGAAAGAAATAGTTTACTTTACTTAATAAGTTTCACTTTTTTATCAGGTTTTTATCATTTTTAATTAACAATCAATTTTAAGTTTTAATAGTCAACCTTTAAATCTGCTCATGACTTCCATCTTCGGGTTTTGGCCGTAACATATATATTGTAAAGCTCCTTTTCCGTACTTGACCCTTCAACTCGCATACTTAAAACAAAGGCAGCTTTAACGCTAACAGTTCTTCTGTTTATTATGTTATAACTTATGGTTACATTTCCTCTCTATCTCTACGACTCTCTCTGTCTCTAGGTCTGTCCTCTAACCCTGGGGCGGGTCGCTCTCTGTCCTAGTCTGTCCAAGTCTCTGGTCTGTGCATGTCTCCAGTGGGTGACTCCCTAACCTGCTCTCCTAGTCTCTGGTCTGTCCAAGTCTGCCTTGTCTCCTACCGTCCCTTCATTATATTGCCGGTCACAGGAATGCGGCCGACACCCGAGAACGCACTCCTGGTGTGAGCAATAAAATTCTCAGTCTTTCATTCCCTAACCCACGTCCAACTTAGATTCCCCGGTAGACCCTAATGATATCCCCTCCAATAAATTCGTTCAATGACAATAAAATGTCACTTCTTTTATCTAACACAAGTGTCATTGTTCTACCCCACCTTCTACCACCCGACGTTCCGTTTCTGGGGGGGGGGAGAAAGGCCGGAATCTTTTCGCTTCCGATCATTGTTCTAAAAGCACGATTACATTCCAGGTACGACCCCGTCGACTATCTACTGTCAACTCCCCTCTTAATTATACCAACAACGGTTCTCAATTATTTCAACCTAGGTCCTCCACAATTTACATATTATGTCTGTTAACGATTAATTTAAATTTAATCGTAAACTTTTGAAACATATACGATGAATTAATCGTTAATTTCAATTAAGCCAAAAATTAAAAATTATGATGTGATAAGTAAAACTTATTAAATGTTATTGTTGAAAATCAAAATAACACTGTAATGTCTCCTTTATATATGCCGTCTTTTAACCAACTTCCCATAAAGACAAGTGTGTTGACATAATTTGGTTCAAGTGATGAGCGGGTCTAATTGACAATATAACCATTCACAATCATTCACATGGAACTAAGGTAACTGGTATGCAAAAAACGGTCTTGGCAAGGAATGACATTATCGGATATCGATGTTCATTACGTTTGCACCATTGGAGAGGTTTAATGGATTCAGGAACTTTCATCTCCATCTTGTAACGCAGTAATTTATCAAAAGAGCCGTCGCCATTTTCTGTCTCTGAGTTGGACTCAATTACTGCCATTAGCTTAATACGCTTTTCATTTGGTTTGATAAGTAGGCGAAGTTTTAAACACATGGTAGGCAAACTTTCGTAACATTTTGAACATTCCCGTCAGTCAATAGTTTAAAACCAAAATGTTCATGTAATCGTCAGGAAATTTAGTATTTATCGGCTTGCAGTTTTTATCATTTTTTTTTACGTTTTGACTTCCAATAATCTGTAAGTGATGGGTCGATTAAACGTTAAAAAATAATTTAATCGTTAACATTTTTAACGATTAATCGAGAAATTAATCGCTGATTTTCGCAGCCCTAATATATATACAATATTTCGGCATTAATTATCGATTAATTATATTTTATATAACGCATATAATCATATTCTTCCCGAATTTTGAGACGAAACACATCAAATTCATTCTGCTATGCAAGAAATACGGTAGGAAAACCTTTTTGTGTACGTATGTACGTCTCATTAAAAAATATTAATACGAGGGAAACGTATGTAAGCAACAAAACAATATAAAATAATTAATACATTGGAAACAAAAACTATTACAAAAATTTCTTAAATTTTTACCGAATTTTAATCGATCACAATAATTTTAATCAATTAAAATGTTTAACGATTAATTTATCGTTAAATTCCACAGCTTTAGTTAACACCCTATTTTGTTTTTTTCATAAATGATATTTATTGTATAAACGTTCTAATAATAATAAATAGTTTAAAATAGGGGCAAGTGGGAATGTTTGCGATTCATTGACATTGTATCCATAATTTTAGGGATCGAAATCAAGTGGCGTGCCACTTAGACACAAAGTAAGAATCTAATAGAGTATGTGCACTGTTAAAATAATACATACATATAAATATTAGTTGTTTAATTGATTTCATAGGTTTAATATTTTTTTTAATAAATACCATTTTTAAAGATAAACAACTATTTTAATTTTTATATTTCAATGTTTTTTTAAAAATTTACACACTTTGAAACAATTTTAAAACACAAATTATGAACCTTATGTCTCATAGATTTAAATGCGTTTTTATGGATTTTTATTTTAATTTCGATTTTATCATGTCTTTTTTATCAGTTTGTCAACATAAAGTATTATTAAGTACATCAGCATCTGTGTTTTCTAGTGCGACATTGACGGGAAACAAAATTTTAATGCATGCCAAAATGGATAATAATACTTTGTAAATCTAACGCGTTCTCTCCAAAATAAGACTACTTCTTCGATTTTAGTTAAAAAATGTTTTTATTGCCAGAGCATATTTAAATATAACTTTTAAGAAAAAATATTAACTTGTACATTCGATAAACATCTAACATTTCATTATTGTACTTGCTAAAAAATATTTTAAAAAGCAACAATTGAAAAACCAACACTGTCACGGTCTGATACCGTGGATGTTTTGGTATAAGTGGGCAGGGTAAATGATCACGAGATGAGATGAGCTTTGGGCATCCGTTGTAGAGTTCAGGCTGTTTTTGGTGCAGTCCTTTGAAGAGTTCGAGCTGTTTCTGGTGCGCTCCTTTGTAGAGTTCGTGCTGTTTCTGGTACGCTCCTTGGTAGCGTTCGGGCTGTTTCTGGTGCGCTCCTTTGTAGTTAGGTTATTTGCTGATGATTGTATAATCTATAGAACAATTAAATCAGAACAAGACAGCAAAATTTTACAAAAAGACTTAGATGAATTGATAAAATGGGAAACTAACTGGAGTATGTCTTTCCACCCAGAAAAGTGTCAACAGTTAAAAGTAAAAAAGAAAAAGAAACAAATAAATTCAAAATATTACATTCATGGAAAAGAACTGACCAAAACTAAAGATGCAAAATACTTAGGAGTCTTAATAAATGAGAAACTATCATGGAATCCCCATGTCAATGAAGTTATTAAAAAAATCAAACAAAACATTAGGCTTTATAAAAAGAAACTTTAACAAATGTAATAGAGATATAAAACTAAAATGCTACCTCACTTTTGTGAGACCTGTACTAGAATATGCATCTTCTGTATGGGACCCATCCACCAAAGAAAACATTGATAAACTAGAACAAATTCAAAAAAGAGCTGCCAAATTCATTACTGGAGAATATTCGAAACTGACAAGAATAACACCATTAGTTAAATCATTAAACCTTGATAAACTAGAGGATAGAAGAACCAAAAGCAAAGTAGTAATCATACATAAAGCAATTAATTCTAATTTAGAAATACAACACAAAGATAACTTAATACAACCCTCAGATAGACATAAGGATAAAAACACATGTCTTATTCCGTATGCAAGAACAAACACATACAAGTTTTCCTTCTTCCAGTCCGGAATTCGGGCGTGGAATGGGTTGCCTGAAGAATCCAGGAAAACCAACACTTTATCATCATTTAAATCTCTAATAAAAATGCAGGACCAAACACAAACCATAGATAAGCGTAGGACGCAATAATCTTCTGTATAGAAGGAGCGTCTGTAAACAGATAAGATAAGATAAGATAGAGTGTGGGCTGTTTCTGGTGCGCGCCATGCTTGTCTATGTTTCAGACACTATGACGAAACGTTGTGTTATGAATTGTCGTGAGCAGACATATCCACATCCGGGGTGGGGGAGGGGAGAGTTGTGTGTACCGAAGGACGGAGAGATTTGGTTGTGTGGTACTTTGAATGATGTTATAGTTAGAAGACAGACTGTGTTGTGTTGTACTTTGAATGATGTTATAGTTAGAAGTGAGACTGTGTTGTGTTGTACTTTGAACGATGTTATAGTTAGAAGTGAGACTGTGTTGTGTTGTACTTTGAACGATGTTATAGTTAGAAGTGAGACTGTGTTGTGTTGTACTTTGAACGATGTTATAGTTAGAAGTGAGACTGTGTTGTGTTGTACTTTGAATGATGTTATAGTTAGAACAGAGACTGTGTTGTACTTTGAATGATGTTATAGTTAGAAGTGAGACTGTGTTGTGTTGTACTTTGAACGATGTTATAGTTAGAAGTGAGACTGTGTTGTGTTGTACTTTGAATGATGTGATAGTTAGAAGTGAGACTGTGTTGTGTTGTACTTTGAACGATGTTATAGTTAGAAGTGAGACTGTGTTGTGCAATACTATGAACGATGTTATAGTTAGAAGTGAGACTGTGTTGTGTTGTACTTTGAACTATGTTATAATTAGAAGTGAGACTGTGTTGTGTTGTACTTTTACCGATGTTATAGTTAGAAGGTAGAAGAGCAACTGGGTTGTGCTATACTATCAACGATGTTACAGTATTTTAAAGTTGTAAACTTTTTTTAAATGAATCAACTGTTGATTACGTCAGTCAACTTCCCGTGTTACTTGGTGTTTTCCTGACTCAGCGGAGACTCTATCGGAGTTGTTGACGCTGATTGATCTCTGTGGCAAAAGAAAGACCTAGATCCTAGACAACGGATCCACCACTAACACTAACACGAGATAAAAAGCTTGCAAAACTGCATACATTATTAAACCCACGAGCGATATACTGGAGTTTTTTTAACGGTTGTTTAGTAAATACACTTGGATGTCAATGGCAAGTTGTTGTTTTTCTCTCACAACAATCGTTCACCAGCCGAACTCCCCTTAGAGTGAGGACGTCATACTATTTATATACCGGAATAATCAGAAGACGCTATGATGTCACTTGTGTGTTTTCTCTGGTATGCTTTCGTAACACAACACAATAAATAAACAATAAATTTATACCGACTAATAAAAGTTACGGTTAACCTGTTTTCTTAAAACGGGAACGTCCCCAATCTTAGGACCAGTTCAATGTTAACAACCTTAATAAAAACTGTTCTTTTATTCAATTAGTTTTATTGGATTTACAGAAATTCTTAACTACATTGACATCCGGATCCCTAAAAAAATTGGCCATTAGAATCCGGCCACACCCTAATTTGTTTTAAATAACAACGCAAAATAATAAAATAAAAATGCACAACTTTTTACTATTTTAATACACACCGTTAATTTAAATACTTGAAAACATCATATATATATTTACCCTCAATTATGTATGATTTACTCACCTCAGCCCAACGCTAAGGGTCATCACTCTGCTTTTTAAAAAAATTGAAAATATAGACTTAATAAGAAAAACCCGTAAAAAACCAAGTTTTTGACTATTAATCCTTTATGTACGAGAAGTAATTAAAAGAATGTTCATTATAATACGTAGCGCCAGACCATCCAGAAATAAAAAATTGCAGTTGTGTCGTAAAACATGTTTAATATAATGCGCACCGATCAGGAATATGTTTATAATGAGAGCTGTCAATAAAATTACGCACCTTATTGCGCGACAGAAAGGTTGTTCAATATAATACGCACCGCGACGCTCTACCTCAAAAAATAGCATGATACATAGGAATAAAAAAATAATCTAAAAAATCAATAATTTAATTACGGTACACTGTTGTAAACAGTTCTCACTGACTCAAAGAGTTATTTTTTGGTAAGCAATTTGATGCGCTGCTTTCTAAAATTAGTTAAAAAATCGTGTGGTGATTAGCACTGTAAAAAATATTATATTAATACTTTGTGTACATTTCAGGAATAATAAGTATTTATCATACAAGGACAGGCTAGTTGGGCGTTTGAAAAAGGTGGGCCCGTAGGCGCCCTAAAAAAAGGGCGCCGCAGTACAACCTAGAGTTTTAAATATACAATAACGGCAGTTGAATACTATGGTAAATCATTTAAATACTGGGTAACATCAATTAACTTCAATGATACATGATTTTATTATTAAGATTCATAAATTAAATACTAGGACACATCCTGTAAATACTAAGGCACATCATATAATTACTAGAATACATTATTCCAATACAAAGACCAATTATTTATTGTATGCATATAATTAGAGACTGAAGATATATAAATATAAAACTATGGTACGTGTCACAAATGGATACAGTAAATACTGTGCCCCTTGCTTTATCATTTGTCATAAAACTAGACAAATTAATTGCTTTGTTCTAGAATTATTTTAAACAAAGAGTGGTAGAAGCAATACATTGATATTGCATATCTTTTTTAAGAGTTCGAGGGCAAATGACTTGCACTTGTAAGACAAATTAACAAGGTTAACGAATGCACGAAAAATATAAGACATGAATTAATTTCAAATGGAAAGATTTAATTTCCTAGTTTTCATTATATGTAAATCTGATTTTTACATAAATACTTAATTTTTATAAATATATTTTAAAATAGAAATTCAATATTTTGGTAACACAGCTTACAAATAAATCGTCTAATAAAACTTTTAATTATATTTTAATATAAGTATAAACCACAGTAGTATACTTTTTTAAAATTAATATTGCACTTCAATTTCCTTAAAAGTAACACCGTTAGTAATGTTGTAGAGTGCGGCGCTGATAAGAAATATTATTTTAATGCGTGTCTAATATGTCGTCATTAAAAAATGTTTATTGCTTTTACAGACTGGAAAAATATATTCTTTATTGGTATGGTTATTATGAGGTGCCATGTTTGGAAAGACATCGGCTAACATGACCTTCTGTTTCTCTCTATTGTTATCTGTTTCAAGGAAGACGTTGTGGCTTACACTTTTGTTTGTTGACCATTCAGTACGGCTCTCCACATATGGCGTTTTCTGTCTTTATCTGTGTCCCTTACAACAATATTACTATCACCATCAAGATACGCTTCCTATTCCATATTTCGTATATACCATTATATAATTGCATTATTTACTTTCAAATGGTTTTTAAGACTCATCTTGGGGCACAAGCTGTTCTGAACTACACAGTATTTGTTTTCTTTTTCTTTCATGACATAGTCATAAAGCTTCTTCTAAACCACATTTCTATTATATTCAGTGTTTTCTTTGTTTCTTTGTCTTTTGTCCAACATTCACACCCTAATAGAAGATCATATACCAAAGTATATCCTTTCAATATGCGCATTTTGATACATATTTATACTTTCATGTTTTTTACTTGCACAGAATATTCATATGAAACTGTCTTTAGCTATTGTATTTCTTCTCTTTATTTCTTTGTTCCATTTGTCTCCTGTGTTATTGTAAATACTAGAGATTAAACTCAATGACTTGTTGTTTTCGTCTTCACACCCGGAGGTTCTGTTGTCTTATAGATTACCATTACTTATGTTTTATGAGATTGAGTGTTTGCTATTACGATAGTATTTCCAATTCTCTATTATTTTTCGCTGAGAAAAAAAGAAATTGGAAAAAAAATGGTGATTGGTTGAGACATGAACATGGCAAAACTTATTTGAATATGAGGATAGGTCGAGACATGATCATGACATAACTTGTTAGAATACAGATACGACGAGACATGACAGATAAACTGATTAGAATATCAGGATAGTCAAGACATGAACATGACAAAACTGTTTAGAATATGAGGATAGGTCGGGACATGAACATGACCAAAGTGATAAAAAATTGAGTGACTATGGTAATTAACTTTTTTGTTTTAGCGTACTAAATATACACGGTGGTCGAGTGGCTGCGCGCTCGCTGCGTACCGATGACCACGGGTTGAAATCCATGTGAAGGCAGGGATTTTTTTCCCGGAGCCAAGGTGTCCCTGAGACCACCGACCATCGGTTGGGTACCCTGAGACCACGGAGCATCGGTTGGGTACCCTGAGACCACCGACCATCGGTTGGGTACCCTGAGACCACGGAGCATCGGTTGGGTACCCTGAGACCACCGAGCATCGGTTGGGTACCCTGAGACCACCGAGCATCGGTTGGGTACCCTGAGACCACGAGCATCGGTTGGGTACCCTGAGACCACCGAGCATCGGTTGGGTACCCTGAGACCACCGAGCATCGGTTGGGTACCCTGAGACCACGGAGCATCGGTTGGGTACCCTGAGACCACGAGCATCGGTTGGGTACCCTGAGACCACGAGCATCGGTTGGGTACCCTGAGACCACCGAGCATCGGTTGGGTACCCTGAGACCACGGAGCATCGGTTGGGTACCCTGAGACCACGAGCATCGGTTGGGTACCCTGAGACCACGAGCATCGGTTGGGTACCCTGAGACCACGAGCATCGGTTGGGTACCCTGAGACCACGGAGCATCGGTTGGGTACCCTGAGACCACGAGCATCGGTTGGGTACCCTGAGACCACGGAGCATCGGTTGGGTACCCTGAGACCACCGAGCATCGGTTGGGTACCCTGAGACCACCGAGCATCGGTTGGGTACCCTGAGACCACCGAGCATCGGTTGGGTACCCTGAGACCACCGAGCATCGGTTGGGTACCCTGAGACCATCGAGCATATGTTGGGTACCCAACACAAGTTAGGGAAACAAAATAAAAAAAGACGATTCTGAGATTAATAAAACACATTTGTTACACATGCTCAGCTAAGTATTTGTTTTCAGGTTCACAATCTATTTAATAGTTTTTACCTACAATTTATCACATTATGTAACGTTCTATTAGTGTTGATTATGTAGATTGACACGTGACAAAACACTATCTTTCTACTAGTAAATGTATTAAGCTGGGGTTAACTTTCATATATTATATCTCGAGTCTCATTGTCATGTAGTAGATGGAGATGCATGTGTTAAACTGAATATATGGATACGTGTGTATTGTCTCACGATGCTTGTCAGTGAGATACTCGGGGATAAATTACATTGCTATGTACACATTCTAGAATTGAATTGTTTTATGAAATCATTGAAATACATACTAATTAATAAGTGCTGCCACATTGTTTACAATAAATAAATGCGATTTTGGATCTAAAAGGACATCTCGTTTTCTTAACACTATATATATTACATTTAAATAATAAATTATATCTGCATGCTTTATCAAATATATATAAAATATTTAAGTGTAAAACTATTATAATTTGTTAAAAGTTGTTAATCAAAATATAATTAAATGAACAAAATGAACATATTATTAGGTAGGACAGAAGCATCTAAATGGGATGATACATATTTATTTGTATATTATTAGTATATGTAGATGTGAGAAATACCATGTCAGTAATATACATAATTGTTATTATTATAACAATATTAATTTATATATATGTTGAAATTATTTTGTTCCTTGTTTCAGTACAAATATGTTTTTATACTGTATATAACGGAAACAGTACTTTAATAAAACAAACCCGTAAAAACAAAGTTTTTGACTATAAATCCCTTATATATCAGACTTAACTAACAGTATTTTTTATTTTCAATTTCTTAACTCAACTTTGCTTCATAACCCTGCTGAGCTCAGCTTGACACGTAAAATGTAAACAAAAGAAATACGCGGGTACGTCGATGGGTCGCGTCAACGCATCAACTCAAACTCTCACGTGGGGAAAAACAATGACAAACCGTGAATTTGAATTACATACCTCATAAAAGGATAAACTAAAAATGCATTAGTTTAATTACGGTACGATCGATCGATCTGAAATTTTGATACAATGCATTTTTAGGTGAGACGGGCCCGTCTGTTAAATTTCAGCTCGATCGGATAACGGTAAGTGGGTCATTTTTTACTTTTGTTTTCCGCCCGCCCGCCCAAGACAGACAGAGACGGCCACGAAGTTAATATAAGGGATTTAAATAAAACAAACCCGTAAAAACAAAGTTTTTGACTATAAATCCCTTATATATGAGACATAACTAACAGTAGTGATTATTTTTAAACGCTACAAACATTGACAGACTGCCACCGAGTGATGTCCCTTGTCTTTAATAAATGGGGGTGGGACTTGAGGGGGTGTCGGTACGACGGTCGGCGTCAACTCAAACTGACGTGGAAGTGGAAGAAAAAAACAATAACAAACCGTGAATTTGAAATACATACCTCATATAAGGATAAACTAAAAATGCATTAATTTAATTACGGTACGATCGATCGATCTGAAATTTTGATACGATGCATTGTTAGGTGAGTCGGTTTCGTGTGCCAAATTTCAGCTCGATCGGATCACTGCAAGTGGGTCATTTTTTACTTTTCTTTTTCCGCCCGCCCAGCCCAAGACAGAGATGATGAGATGATGAGATGATGAGACGGCCGCGAAGTTAATATAAGGGATTTAAAAAGGGATTAAACACTCAGTCAAGAATAAAAATAATTATTTTTTTGGGAAGACAGACACGTTCATTTGAGAAAAAACAATGTCCATATATCTATACCCTTAACGGATCTCAAAAGTGTTAACTTAACATAATTACAATACAACACAATGTCGTTTATTGATCTCATTTGGAATTCAACATTGCATTCTACTAAAATGATCAGTAAACAAAAAAATAGGGCTGTTATCGATTAATTTAAATTTAATCGTTAACTTTTGAAAAATTAGCGATAAATCGTTAATTTTTATTAAAGCCAAAAATAGAAATTTATGACGTCATTAAAGTGAACATTTCAAGGGAAGTAACAAAACAGGTAATTGACTTTTTTATTTTATTGAGTTATTTCCCCTGTCTCACTTACATTGACAATTAAGAATATTTTGAAATAAATTTTATGACAATGTGTTGATACTTGATCGGATGGTTGTGCTGAAGGTGTTACGTCAGAGATGTATTTGATCCCTTAAAAGATAATTGTTTATGGCAGTGAACACAGTAAACATTTTTACCATCTTCGACTTTTCCATTCACAGTTAGCTTAAAAACACAGTTCCGTGATCGAGTTTCCAGTTTCATATTTAAATTTAACTGCGCTGATGCTGTCAGCCATTTTTTAGTTGACGTCTGCCGGTCCACATGGATTAATAAAATAAATTAAAATATTACGCGGGAGAAGTATACTTAAAAAACATATACATTATTATTAATTATCAATAATTAATTATTTATTAATAAAAAATAATAAACAATATCTATATATATAATTCTCTTCATGGGACCATGCGAGGCAAGCAAGCTTCAAGTATGTGCAACCGAGCATGACGAATGACCCTCGCTCGGGTCAACTAAACACTGTTGGCAAGCGTGGTGGGATGAAATGAAAAAAAAGGGGTGGGTGTGAGTGGGTGGCAACAATGCAATTGCTATCACTTGCATTGTTCCTTAACAGAAAATGTGAGATTTGTAGTATACTGGTTATCACGTCCGCCTCATATGGCGATGGTCCTGGGTTCAAGCCCACGCGAAAACATTTTTTTTTAATTTTTAAAAATGTCTGTTTTTTCCCGTTCGTTTACCCCTTTATTGCCAACACTAGCTGAACCCGCGGCGTATCATACGCCGCTAATGATTTAGTTACGGGTGAAGACTTCCTGAAAGACACAGTTGTCAAAATTGGATTGGTTAGGGCAAACGACTGTGATTGAATGAAAAGAAGGAACTCTGGAGAGATCCGCGGAGGAGCATACGCCGCAGACTTGCTCATAATAAACAGTGAAAAGAACGCATGGGGGTGAGAGTACAGACACAAAAAGCAGCACAAAGTAAGTAAAAAATAGCTAGTAAACATGGAGACAAGCACACTGAGGTTGTTGTTACCCGCCTCCCATTTAATTCTACCATTCCTTAAACATAAACTGTGATTTGCCGACCCTAGCGAGGGTTAGTCATATTTAGGGTTGTTAATTGCTTGTTGTTGTTTTGTGTTTTTTTTTAAAACTGATTATCGATTATGTAACTCCGATTTTAAACCGATTATCGTTTTATAACTGACTTAATAGAAGTTCGGGGTGTACCGAATTGCGCCTGCAAACGTCTCGAAACCAACAATGAGTTGGCAGTCCGAACCGACGTTCACTCTCGTTGTTTTGATTTCTTCGTGCTGTAGTTTTTGTCCGTTCTTTTCTCCAATTTCTTTGCACTCTCCATGAGCAAGTCTGCCGCTTATGCTACGCAGCGGGGCGTCCAGTTATAAATATTTTCTTTAATTTTAATCGAATTTATATCGATTAAAATAATTTTAATCGATAAATTTTTTAAATATTAATCCATAAATTAATCGTTAATTTCCGCATCCCTAAAAAAAAAGCTTTAATAAATTAATATAATAAGCATGCTACCAGCTACATAGGTAGGTTTATTCAGGGAACTTTTAATATATATGTCGAAATACAACACACAAAATATTGCTACCCATTAACAAAACAACTTTTAAAAATTAAAAGGAAATACAAGATTAACAGAGCGTGCATCTCTCCATACTATTTCACGTCGTGACGTCATTATTTGAAGATATATTAGTTTGTGAAACATTAATGTCATAAACAATAGCCCGAATTGTTTATGGAGGTTTATTTTTGTTTGTTTGTATATGTATGTGTGAGTGTTTTAAACTACATTTACATATGTCGGTTTTTATGTCTGCAAATAATGTCCTTCTTATAGAACTACCAGTATTTATCTTTTTAAGCTACTTACAATTATTGAAAAGAGGTTAGTTTTGACACTGTTAACTGTAATGTAATTGTTTATAAATAATAAATAATAGTTTGTTTCATTCAAAATAAGATATTTCCATTTTTTTTTATAATTCTGCTTACTTTCAAATACATGTATTTTACACGTGTTAAATAGCTGGGACAAAAGTGAAACCAGTACAATAAGAAGTACGTTACATCGTTTTAGGGGGTCAGGATATTTTAAAATTAGAATATTAAAAAAAAATAATTAGTAAAAAAAAAGATTTAAAAAAAAACACAAAAATTACCAGAGTTCAGTATATACGGGATTAAAACGATGTGACAATGCTATAAATATTTTATTTGAAAAATACAAAACCAGCAAATGCTGTTTCACTTAATTAGGTAAAACTAAATGTGTGTGTAAAGACGCGGCAAACTATATTATTTGATGTAGAAAGTGATTTGTGGTCCAAACAATGGTATATATTTGTTAGGTAGGAGATTATGTTATCTAAATTTGCTGCTTTACGCGTTAATGGAAAGATTGATAACTTATTGTTTAACTTCTTCAATTCTTAAATCTATTTTAAAATACTGTGTAAAACATGTTGAAATTGATTACTGTATTTATGTTGCTTCAATATTACGTGCGATTGTTTAGGAGCGATTACTTTCATCAATTTTCACGAAGGAAAAGATGGATTAAAAAGAACTCGCAGGGGGTTCTTAAGAAAATGGATTATGGATAGGAATAATATGCACTGAGTAACGGTGATGCTAAAGGGTGGCACATTTATAAGTATATAAGGGGGCACATTTATAAGTATATAGAGGGGCACATTTATGAGTTTATAGAGGGGCACATTCATAAGTATATACAGGGGCACATTTATTAGTTTATAGAGGGTTATATTTATAAGTTTATAGAGGGGCACATTTATAAGTATATAGAGGGACACATGTATAAGTATATGGAGGGAAATATCGTATGTATATAGAGGGACACATTAATAAGTATATAATTTTTGTGGGCACCATTGTGACACTTTATATGTTACTTACCATGGGTAGGGGCACGCGTTATTAATATCGCCCAAACTTTGGTGGCACTAACTCTAGCTTAAAATGTTTTTGCCAATCCTTAAGCAAATTAGTTAGCTTAACTTTTAAGTTCAATCATTGTGAGTGTACTATTTTAATTCATATTAAAAGTGTTTTATGGACATACATATAATCAAACTTACATCTTAATATAACTTTTGGTTCCACTGAGAAAATGTTTTTTTGTTTGTTTTTTTTTAAATTTAAATTTATACCGGGCAGGCTCTTAAAAAAATGTATTTCATAAAATTAAATTTATATATAGAAAAATTCACTAGTAACTGCATTCGACAATTATAGTTAAATATTAGTGATTAAAACAACTGCATATTTTAGTAACGTGTGGGAATTATTTACCTTTAATAGTACACGCAGTTGTTTAGACTGTCCGGAAAGAAAAACATGGATTACAAAGAAATTATCAACGTTTTTAAAGATGAAAAAGATTACAAACATGAGAATTAATAACTTCGAGAGAAGTAAACAACTAAAAGTAAAATTAAATATAAGATCAATGCATGAGCAGTAACACATTTTATGGACATTAATATTGTTGTCATCATGAGAGAATACTACAATGAGCAGAAATTACACAGTAATATAAATAACAAAGACAAGTTAAAATGACACTTTTTCCTCCAATAAATGTACGCATTGTTTTAACGTTCTAATACTTATGAATAATGCGAAGATGAAGACTAGGTTAAGGGAATGCTTGCAATTCATATAACAATGTATCTAGATAATATTAAAAGTCATTTCAAAATAATTTTGAAACTAAACAAAACAATTGTTATCTACAAATTGCTGCTAAAATTACAGGATTCGAAAAAAAAGAAATAAAGAAAAAAAGTTCATCTTCAACAATGTTTTAAATATTATTAGCTATTGTTTGCGTTTGTTTGAACCCGATCGATGTTATTGTTTGCGAGAAATTGACACAATGCTGATATTTTTTCGGGTTTTTGGATTTTCAAAGTCCCGAACCCTCTATCTGGTATGGTTCAGGAGGAGTATCATGTGCAAGCTCGAACAGTTCACAGACTTTTCAAATGTATAAACGCAATTACCAAGGGGAAATGCGTTAAAATTAATACTAGGATAAGGGAATGCCTGCTATTCATTTAACAATGTACCCCGATTTATATAGGATCGAAGTCAAGTGGCATGCCACTTGGATAAAATAGAACGCTCTCCAGCGAAGAAGGTTACTTGTCATTATTGTTAAAATTCACATTAAAACAGACTCATATATTTAGTCATTAAATAAATGTCATGTCTTTAATATTTTTAAAATAAATATGACTTTTAAGAATGGTAATTTCTTTGAGCTTTATATTACGATACGAATTTTCAATTTACATTCAATGACAGATTTACACAACAAAAAATATGTATGCAATGTTTCTTTGATTTAAAATTAAATTTCAATGGGTTTTTTAAAATATCAATTACGATTTTCCCATTAATTTTCTTTTTTCAGTTTTGTTAATGCAAACTTATGATAAATACATCAGCACCGGTTCTTTGTAGTGCGTCATTTATGGGAAACGCAATATCTATTCACATCCAAATTGATTAAATTAATTTGTAAACATAATGTTTTCTCTACATAATACGCCTATTCTCCATTTTTGTAGTTAAAGGATATTTTATTGCATTAGTGTATGTGTATATAGTAGGGCCTCGGAAATTTACAATTAATTTATCTGTCTATTAATCCTTCCAAAATTTTAACGATTACACCGTTTTTAAAGATTAAACGACCCATCATTTACAAATTATTGGAAGTTAAAAAGTAAAAAAAAATAAGAAGAAATAGCGGCCGATAAATACTAAATTTCCTGACGATTACACGAACATTTTGGTTTTAAACTATTGACTGACAGGAATGTTCAAAAGTTGATAAAGATCGCCTACCATGGTTCTAATACTTCGCCTACTTATCAAACAAAATGAAAAGCGTATTAAGCTAATGTCAGTAATCGAGTCTGACTAAGAGAAAGAAAATGCCGACAGCTCTTCTGATGAATTACTGCTTTACAAAAATTGAGATGAAATTTCCTGAATCCATTAACCCTCTACAATGGGGGAAATTTAATAAACACCGTTATCTCATAAT
>CALYLW010001518.1:26412-149597 GCA_944989445.1 Ampullaceana balthica | reverse complement strand
ATGTTTTATAGATATAAGTCGTTTCATGAGCTCACATGTTTTATAGATATAAGTCGTTTCATGAGCTCACATGTTTTATAGATATAAGTCGTTTCATGAGCTCACATGTTTTATAGATATAAGTCGTTTCATGAGCTCACATGTTTTATAGATATAAGTCGTTTCATGAGCTCACATGTTTTATAGATATAAGTCGTTTCATGAGCTCACATGTTTTATAGATATAAGTCGTTTCATGAGCTCACATGTTTTATAGATATAAGTCGTTTCATGAGCTCACATGTTTTATAGATATAAGTCGTTTCATGAGCTCACATGTTTTATAGATATAAGTCGTTTCATGAGCTCACATGTTTTATAGATATAAGTCGTTTCATGAGCTCACATGTTTTATAGATATAAGTCGTTTCATGAGCTCACATGTTTTATAGATATAAGTCGTTTCATGAGCTCACATGTTTTATAGATATAAGTCGTTTCATGAGCTCACATGTTTTATAGATATAAGTCGTTTCATGAGCTCACATGTTTTATAGATATAAGTCGTTTCATGAGCTCACATGTTTTATAGATATAAGTCGTTTCATGAGCTCACATGTTTTATAGATATAAGTCGTTTCATGAGCTCACATGTTTTATAGATATAAGTCGTTTCATGAGCTCACATGTTTTATAGATATAAGTCGTTTCATGAGCTCACATGTTTTATAGATATAAGTCGTTTCATGAGCTCACATGTTTTATAGATATAAGTCGTTTCATGAGCTCACATGTTTTATAGATATAAGTCGTTTCATGAGCTCACATGTTTTATAGATATAAGTCGTTTCATGAGCTCACATGTTTTATAGATATAAGTCGTTTCATGAGCTCACATGTTTTATAGATATAAGTCGTTTCATGAGCTCACATGTTTTATAGATATAAGTCGTTTCATGAGCTCACATGTTTTATAGATATAAGTCGTTTCATGAGCTCACATGTTTTATAGATATAAGTCGTTTCATGAGCTCACATGTTTTATAGATATAAGTCGTTTCATGAGCTCACATGTTTTATAGATATAAGTCGTTTCATGAGCTCACATGTTTTATAGATTTAAGTCGTTTCATGAGCTCGCATGTTTTATAGATATAAGTCGTTTCATGAGCTCACATGTTTTATAGATATAAGTCGTTTCATGAGCTCACATGTTTTATAGATATAAGTCGTTTCATGAGCTCACATGTTTTATAGATATAAGTCGTTTCATGAGCTCACATGTTTTATAGATATAAGTCGTTCCATGAGCTCACATGTTTTATAGATATAAGTCGTTTCATGAGCTCACATGTTTTATAGATATAAGTCGTTTCATGAGCTCACATGTTTTATAGATATAAGTCGTTTCATGAGCTCACATGTTTTATAGATATAAGTCGTTTCATGAGCTCACATGTTTTATAGATATAAGTCGTTTCATGAGCTCATGTATTTCAATAAATGTTTGGGAAGATACCTTTCTATTAACATGGGCACAAAGTATCTCTGTGTCACTTAATATAAATAACACTTTTATTTCAATAAAGGATTTCACTTATTTACTAGTACGTATAGATCACTGTTCTAAAAAATTGTACGTTTTGCTTATCTGAGCTGATATTGATACAGCACCATTCTATTTTTTTTCTTCTTTTTTTTAATTGCTCACAGAAACACATGTTAGATCAAAGATACACAGTATCCATGTATATTAATAAAATTATGTACATCATGATACGACATAACTTATTCTAAATGTCATAGTTTAAGCATTCACATAGAATCAAAATTATACCAATAGTATTATGAATTTAAGTGACAAAACATTTTTCTATATTTAAAACATTCCTGATAGAAACAAAATAAAATGCACATCATACATTTTTCTAAAATTTCAATAATTGTCTTGTAAATTTTGCATCATTCTTTGTATTGTTTTGTCTAAAAATGTTTTCTAATGTTATGTTGGTGTAGTTGTGATTGTCGATAAATGCCTTCAGTCTGTGCTGCCATTTTGTGTTTTCTGTATTGTGAACGTATTTTTCAGCTTATTGTTTGTTGTTTCTTGTTTATAGAGTCTGGTATTATGTTTAGTGTTATTGCTTTGTCTGTATCTACATTGTGTATTGTGCCTGCTTGTATGAATTGTTGAAGTGTGGATTTAGTTTGTAAAATTGTATTGCATGTGAGATATAAATGTTGTTCAGTCTCATCAGCCCCTGACCTACAGAGTGGACAGCCTATTCTTGCCCCTCTGTCCTTATATTTCCTTGATGAGACTGGTGTTGTATTGTAAATTAGTCTGTATGTTATTTACTTTTTCTTGATTAGGTATTTCTCTAATATGTGTATTTTTAAATGTTTTCTCAGTGTTTGTAATTCCATAAACTTGTGTCCATCTAATTCTATTGTTCAGAGGTGTTGCTTGTCTTTTGATTACATGTGTATATATTTCTTTGGTTGTTTAGTGTAATGCTTCTTCATTGCCCTTTATTGCTTTGATGCATGCTGTAATAAATTGTGATTGTTTGCTTCCAATGAAATGTGCAGTGCTATTATATATTGCTGTTAAATATCCTAATCTGATGCCCTAAGTAATAATGAGTGAATGTTCCCATATTGTTCCTTTATATATTGTTTTGGGGATGACATATGTGTTTATTATTGTGCTCCTTCCAAAAATTGTCTGTGCTGTGTATTTGTTTCTGTCAATAATTTGTTTAATTGATTGTTCAATATTCCTCCATATTTCAGTGTTCGTCTGTGTTTGATTATTGGAATAAAAGATCCCATAAATTCTAAGACTCTCTTTCCTTATTATGCCTAAAGGGAAATCTAGTCTATCCTGCCACATACCAATTCCAATAATTTCAGATTTATTTACATTAACTTTGGACCCACTACCTCTTCAAAATTCTTGAACGATTTGAAATTATTTTGTAAATTGACTATTCATTTGTGGGGAAAAATACAGTGTCATCTGCATATGCAATGACTTTGATATTTCTGGCTCCAGGGATCCCCATTCCTGTTATGTTCCTTTCCCTCCTGATTTTGTCCAGAAGTGGTTCAAAGGCTAGAATATACAGATAAGGTGATAAAGGACACCCATTGTCTAACTGATCTTTTAATTGTAATTTCTTTTGAAAATATATTATTTATTATCAGATTGCTAACCGGTTTCCTGTATAAGATTTTAACCCAATTACAAAAATACACCCCTAATTTGCTATGTTTTAATATCTTGTGAAAGAATATATAAACTACTCTGTCAAAAGCTTTCTCCTGGTCTATTGATAATATGCATGTATGATTTTTTTTTGTCATTTGCATATTGAATAATGTCTCTGATTAAATGATTGTGATTGTTGGTGTCCCTGCCTTTAATGCTGCATTGTTGATTGACATGAATTAGAGTGTTTATATGTAGTTTTAATTTATGAGTTAATGATGTGCTAAGAATTGTATAATCTGTGTTGAGTAATCACATGGGCCTGTAATTTTTAAGTTGTGTTTTGTCTGTGTCTCTCTTTGGTATAAGTGTGATGTATGAAGTGTTCATTGAATTTGGTAGTCCATGTTGTTGTAAGCTTCTTCTAAAGTTGCATGTAATATTGGGACCTAGTGTTGTAAAAAGAAGTTGTAAAACTCTGTTGTTAGTCCATCTGGTCCAGGTGTTTTGTTTTTATTCATGGGTGTGTAGTGTCCCCTTTAATGTCTTGCAATGTAACATGTTTGTTCATTTCGCTGGTTTGCTTTTCTTGAAGTGCTTTAGTCATATTTGTGTTCTGATCCTTTATCTCTGAATCCATTTGTTCATTTGCAAAAAGATGTGTGTAGTATTTTTCAAATGTGCCTACAATCTCTTTGTTGTCAGTTTGTGTTGTTCCGTCTGTGTCTATTATTTGGCTTATCTGTCTGCTTTTTTGTATGTTTTGTTCTATTGTTAGGAAATGTTTTGTTGGTGCTTCTGTGTAGTTTGTGAGTATTTTACTTCTAACTAGGGCACCATTATATTTATGTTGCTGTATTGTTTCTATTTCTTCATCTAATTCGTGTATGACGTGATTTGTTGGGTACTTGTATTTTTCTATTGATATTTAGTACTTTAAGTTCATCTTCTCTTTGTCGGATTTGTCTGTGTAGCTGGGTTGCAAAATTTGTGTGATGAGTTTAATTGTAGATTTTAAAAGTTCTCAATGTTGGCCTATATTTGTAGTTGGTAGTGTGCTGTATTTTTGAATTATTTATTTAATGATATATGTGTATTGATCGTTTTCTAATAGTGTATTGTTGAATTTCTAATGAGGGGATTATTTAATGATTATTGGTCTTTGTAGTATTTAGTGCAGTATTTAGTGTAGTATTTAGTGTAGTATTTAGTGTAGTATTTAGCACCACTCTTTTACGATTGGAATAAAAGCTACGTGCGGGTCCTCGGCGTTCACATGTTAATAACATATTTATGATTGTCATAAATTCATAGTTGCCTTTGATACATAATAATAATAATAATAATAATATAACTAAAATTAAAATATTTTCTTAACTCTAGTAACATTTGCATAATAGAAGAGAAATAAGAAGTTTTGTTTAAAAACAACAACACATGGATAAGAAAAGTAATTATTCTATTTTAAAAACTTAAAAAGAAAACAACATATTATTTTTCTTTATACCTCTGTACCTCACTCATATCTGTCGTGATAAAAGAGGTTTAGAGGAGCAACGCACCAAAGCCTAAACAAATACATGCACATACGTTATCACTTAGATAACATACACATATGTAAACAGTGATATACAATTTTTATATTAAATTAAAGTAGGATATAACAAGCGTAAAAGAATAAATGGAAGCCGTTTAGTTTATTTATTGTTAATCGGGAAACAAAATAATTGTACATGACGTCAGTAGTTCTGCCCAAAGCAATTATTTGTTTTAGTTTTTCATGTATGAAATAAAACGCTTTATTTCTATCCTAGTAACTCTTATATGTCTATTATCCCTCTTGAAATTTACTCATTGCTACAGACTCGTATTTATATGTCACTCAGGTACGAACTTAATAAAACTGGTTAACGGCCCTTATCGTTTTTTGGTTTGGAACCATATTTTTTTTTCCTCAAATGACATATCTTTACCTTTTTAGTAAATCACAAACGTAATTTTTTTTAAAATCACATTTAAAACTATATCATAGTATGTTACCCTTCCTGCGTTGAAACGAGCTCGGAAGAGAGCCAATTCAAAGAAACCAGTAAGTTATTTTATTTAGAGACTTAAAACATTTTTTTCCAAAACTCTTTACGATAACTGAAGTCTTTTGTAGGGGTGGGATTAATATGACTAAAACGTGGGGCGGGTGCTTCAAAATCCCATTTTAATTTAGCAATATAACACAAAGATAGTTGTTTGGTATAAATATTAAAGATTTATAATTTAGAAGGCAAAAGCAAGATCTATAAGTGAGAGAATGAGTGAACTGCATATGTAAAAGTCACAAGCTCCCGCCCCAAGTTTTTAGTCATATGAAATAAAAGTATTTGAACTTATGAGTTTTAATTTATTTTCTTCTTTTTAGTCCAATTATAAAAACGTGGTTTTAATTTTTTTTACCACTAATTTTAAGAAGACTTAGGAGTATATAAATAATTTTGTTAATGAACGAAGAAATACATTTTTGAAGCTAACAAAATACTTTAAGAAATAGATTCATTTTGTAAACTCCGTTAAATAATCTTCTGTATAGAAGGAGCGTCTGTAAACAGATAAGATAAATAATTTTTGATCTTAGCATTATTTTAACTATCTTTTGACGGGCTTATAACTCGTTATTTTATTTAAATTTTTTATAGATATAAGTCTACTTTATAATTGATCAAGTTTGGATTTAAAACATATATATTATTGTTGTATATACCATGCGTCTACTTTAGATTGTGTAAATTACTCAAATCTGTATATGTGTGCGTGTTAGTGTTTATAGAATCATCGGAAATTGACAATGAAATCAGCAGACATTGATATATGAATACTTTGCTTTATTACATAAATATTAATTAAATTTAAAAAAAATATAGTGAACAAAAAACTTTTCAAATATATAAATGTATTAATAGAAATATTTTTTAAAAAGTAAACAACAAGGGAAAGACTTTACATTAAAATGCTTTCTTTGTCTTACTGACTTGAATTAATTTTGTATTTCCTGTCAGCGCGCACTGTTTCCTGTTTTACGTAACATAAAAATATACATAAAAAAAACATTAAATTTTAAGAAAAAGGCGATTTTTAATGTTATGTTGCTGTAATTGTCTAAACATGTGTTTAATGTTATGTTGGTGTAATTATTCTGTTTAGCTGTGTAGCAGTATGTCTACCGTGTTTCCATAACACAATATGTTATCAACACATATATTTATAATAACAAGAATATAACATGTGTTTGTGTAACAGCTCAAAGTTTATTTCTATCTCTGATCTCTGTAGCCTTAAATTCTCTGCGTCAATGTTAATAAATTAATTATGAAGTAAACATAAAAGTTAAGAATGATTAACACAAATACCATATACAATTTTAACTTACGTCCACTTACCTGTCGTCTTTTGGTTCGTCCTTATATCTAACAAACTAGCTCGCTGCTATCTATATATAGGTAAATGTAAGACTTTATTGCGTTTAGAAAAAAACTACTCACACCAGTAAAAGAGCGTGCAACTCTTTGAAAATTCTCGCTTTAACATCAGAGGCGTAGTGAAGTGAGGGGGGGTGGGGCGTCTTGGGAGCAAATTGAATAGGAAATAAAATGGTTACGTCTATAAAATAACAAAATTGGAGCAACGGCAAAGTAGAATAGGGAATAAGGAGTGCAATATCCTGTAGTGTTTTAATATGGACTATCAAGTTCTTCTATGGAGTTTGGGGGAAGATTGATACGAGAAAAAAAAGAAAGCTTCAAATCTTCACTTAATTTGTGGATAAATCTGAAAAGAAAAATATTTTAAAAAGTAATAAATAAGCAAAATGTGTTTACGTTTAATCTTTAATGAAGTGTGTAATTTGTTTGTTTTTTTAAATAGTATTACATATATAAGTATGTCAAATTATTCGGCTTCCCTTACTACTGCCTAATTTAAATATGGCATCCAATTGTGAGAAAATCTCCACCTATAGTTTGTCTCAATAACAATTATTTAATTTAAAACTACACATTTACAAACAAACAAAAAATCATTTGATTGACTTAGAATAGGGGGAAAATTGGAGACCACCCGGTTGGCAGATGTTGTATGTACGCCCCTGGACATGAGCCAATTCCTATTGAAGAACTTAGTTTTAAAGTATTTAATTCACAAATTTATATATTTGAGTACAAAAAAATATAAGTTTGTGCAATTAATATGCTAAATAAATTATATTTTTCAAAAGTAAAATTAAGCATTAGATAGCAACAGAGGTATTTAAGAAAGGTGACGTCACATAAAAATGCACAAATTTAAATGAAAGCTCCACTTAAATATTTGATTGCTTACAATAAATTTATTAAATAACGTTTTAAATGGCTCCACGCCAAATAAGATATTAGTTACGAGATATATAGTAGATATTAAATAACATAAAATTGATTTATTTGTTTATTTTTAGCGTGTCTAGGTTTTTCCTTTCGGATCTAGTTTTTTTTTGAGACGTTGTCTAGGTTTTTCCCAAAATTGTCACTGGCAGCACTTGTAACAGGTAGAGGAATTAAAAATCAAACTTATTTAAATTGTATCCATATGACAGGGATCGAAGTTAGAGGCAAGCCTCTTAAAAATGTAACGGCTGAAGTTCTGACAATCGTGACAAGATGCAATATATTCATGCAAACATATGACAGTCAATATAAAGATGTAATAGTTAATACAATTTAATTTTCGATCAGTAAGAGTTTTAAGAAAAATACATTTCCTTGAAATTTAACATGATGTAAATAATTGCAAGTAATTTTTTAATAAAAAAATATTTCCTGACAAAAATTAAAATTTATTTTTTTACAAATTTACAAATTATATATTAGCAAAATATTATATTTTAAATGGTTTAATTGTCTCCCTTATTAAAATGACATTAAAAGCGCTAACTGAGATTTTGCAAATACAGCTTAAAATTAAACACGTCAGTACAGTGTTTTATGGTGCTGTGATGAAAGGAAATACACTTTCAATTCACATCCGATGTGGCATTATAAGTCTGTAATAAAATGGTTTCTATTTATTCCTGATACGTAGCATATTTGTTATAATTTTTGTATTTTTTCTTATCTCTATATAGTCACCACTATCCGTGTTATTAACATTTTTCTAATAAAACAAATAAAATAAAAAACGTAGGTCTGTATTTATAAATGATGATGTGCCTATATTTAAGGAAAATTTTTTGTTTGATATTAGACAATTTTAAGAGGAGTTTAAAAAACTTAGATTAACAACAAATTTATCGCTCTGTATTTAGTCGGATGCAACAAAGTCATTACTAAGTTACTGAATGTTCCTTTTGTAAGTAACTAATTTTATGAAACATTTAAAATCGAAGGAAATGAGCCATTGACAAGAAAATGTTTGAATAGAACCTAGTCTTTTACTGGTGGTAGGAGGATCCTATAAATTCATTGAAATGTTATCTCTTATGAAAGAGATCGAAGTCAAGTGGCATGCCACTAGGCTAGGTAAATAACATCAGGGCCGAAACGTTAGTGGCTATCATAAATGAAGCAAAGTAATACATGACAGTTATATTAAATTTATAGTTTTCTGAAATTGAAATTACTAGGATTCTTAAAATGTATTTTTACATGGAATGAAATATTTCTATACATAATATTTAGTCATATGCAATACAAAGTGTATACCATACAAATAAGTAATACTATGTCACATAGACTCGTAGATTGCAATACAACTGAAGTTAAACGAATAATAATATGAGCTTCTCATTATTCTTGTCGCTTTAGTTCTCTCTATTAAAATCTCACATTAAATAGGTCGATAGCGGTGCTTTTTAGTGCGGCTTTATCCTATCTGTTTACTTACACTTCTTCTATAAAGAAGATTATTGCTTCCAAGGAAATTACAATTTAATTGCACGTCAGAAATAACAAAAGAAAGTCTTTTAATTGTTTTTTTTTATGTCTATGTTGTTCACACTTGGGTCAATAAATTTATTTTCATTAATGTATACTGAACGTTTTTTTTCTTTCTAATGACTTATACAATTTACTGGCAAAACAGCTGTTAATATACAAAACAATCAAACAGACCACAACAACAATCCGACACTTCTAACATTTATACAACACTAACAATAAGACAACTCTAAAATCTATCAACATTAACAATCAGACAACTCTAACATTTATTCAAGATTAACAATCAGACAACTCTAACATTTATCAACATTAACAATAAAACAACTCTAACATTTATACAACACTAACAATCAGACAACTCTAACATTTATACAACATTAACAATCAGACAACTCTAACATTTATTCAACATTAACAATCAGACAACTCTAACATTTATACAACACTAACAATCAGACAACTCTAACATTTATCAACATTAACAATCAGACAACTCTAATATTTATACAACATTAACAATCAGAAAACTCTAACATTTATACAACATTAACAATCAGACAACTCTAACATTTATACAACATTAGCAATCAGAAAACTCTAACATTTATACAACATTAACAATCAGACAACTCTAAAATTTATCAACATTAACAATCAGACAACTCTAACATTTATACAACATTAACAATCAGAAAACTCTAACATGTATACAACATTAACAATCAGACAACTCTAACATTTATACAACATTAACAATCAGAAAATTCTAACATTTATACAACAACAATCAGAAAACTCTAACATGTATACAACAATAACAATCAGAAAACTCTAACATTTATACAACATTAACAATCAGAAAACTCTAACATTTATACAACATTAACAATCAGACAACTCTTACATTTATACAACAACAACAATCAGAAAACTCTAACATGTATACAACAATAACAATCAGAAAACTCTAACATTTATACAACATTAAAAATCAGACAACTCTAACATTTATACAACATTAGCAATCAGAAAACTCAAACATTTATACAACAACAACATTCAGAAAACTCTAACCTGTATACAACAATAACAATCAGAAAAATCTAACATTTATATGACATTAACAATCAGAAAACTCTAACATTTCTACAACAGCAATCAGAAAACTCTAACATTTATACAACATTAACAATCAGACAACTCTAACAACCTGAAAAACAAAACGAACAATCAAACATTTTTACAGGAAGCCATCAACACTAACACACACACAAATATAAAATTAGAAAATGTAACAGACAGACTACACCAACAGAAAGACACAAGTAACATTAGAAATGTAACAGACAGACAAACTGACATACAACCATAACAATCAGACAACTGTTTCAGACAGACAATGCGGACAGACAACACTAACTTATCCTTTGGTTTCTCACATCTTTAATCTGATTTCTAATTAATTTTTTTTTACTAACATGACGTAGTCAAGTCAAGATCTTTCAAAAAATGTTCACATCAAACTTTTAGCTGTAAGAAGAACACGTTTTTTTTTAGAGGAAACCGTCAGCATTCGCGTTATCCGTAACGTGATTTGAAAGACAATCCTCGTATCAGTAAAATATACTTAAATGTTCAAACGAAGAGACACTTTCCTCAAAATACATAAACGATTAAAAATAATGGAGCCAAACATTACATAGTCATATACTACACTCCCATAATGTAAAAATAAAAATAAAAATGTTAAAAAGTTGCTCCGAGCCACACATATTAACACTACCGTGACAAGACTAATAAAGGAGAGCGACACACCCCCATTGAATTTTCTTCTTTGCCCCCACTGAGTGGTCGTCTCCCTTACTCTATCGCCTCCATACATTGATTGAGTGTAAACAACGATTTTCTATGTTAAGTAATCTTGGTTGAAAATACGGTGGAGTTTAGTTTAAATATATTATGAAAAGAATGGTAATAAATTTTAAAGTGCTGATATTCAATCATAATTACAAAAATAAATAATATAATAGCCCAAGTCACAGGCTCGTTGGAGTATGTATCCGTTAGGTTATGACGTCATTTTTTGAGCTTATATTTAAATGTATATACAAGGCGCGCATCAGGACGTGTGAAAAATAATTATAAATTAAAATACTCACGCCTTAAAAAAAATATTATATGACGTCATTGTTTTAGCTTATATTTTGATTTTGGAAAAAGAGAGCGATGTAAAAAGAGGATTTGAGGATTTTTAATATACAATATAATACCCCAAGTCACAGGTTGGTTTGATGTGTAACTCTATGACGTCATTTTTAAGCTTATAGTTTAAACAAGGCGTGCATCGGAAGGCGCGCAAAGAGGTGTGCAAAATAGTTATAAATTAAAGACACGCTGTAAAAAAATAAATATTATATGACGTCATTGTTTTAGCTTATATTTTAATTTTGAAAAGGGATCAATGCAAATATATGATTTGAGGATTTATAATAAACTAGACGCCCCGCGGTGTACCATACGTCGCAGACTTGCACATGGAGAGTGCAAAGAAAGTGGAGTAATAACGGACACAAACTACAGCACGAAGAAATCAAAACAACGCGAGTGAACGTCGGTGGGTGAACTGCCAACTCATTGTTGATTTCGAGACGTTTGCAGGCGAAATTCGGTTCGCCCTAACTTCTATGAAGTGAGCTATAAAACGATAATCGGTTTAAAATCAGAGTTACATAATCGATAATCGGTTTTAAAACACAACAAAAAACAACACACAATTAACAGCCCTAAACATGACTAACCATCGCTAGGGTCAGCAAATCACAGTTAATGTTTAAGGGATCGTAGTATTAAATGGGAGGCGGGTAACAACAACCCTCAGTGTGCATTTAATCGATAATCGGTTTTTAAAAAAAACACAAAACAACAACACGCAATTAACAACCCTAAATATGACTAACCCTCGCTATGGTCGGCCAATCACAGTTTATGTTTAAGGGATGGTAGTATTAAATGGGAGGCGGGTAACAACAACCTCAGTGTGTTTGTCTCCATGTTTACTCGCTATTTTGTACTTTCTTTTTGCTGCTTTTTGTGTCTGTACTCTGACAATCCGTTCTTTGCACTGTCTATTATGAATACGTCTGCGGCGTATGCTTCGCCACGGGTCTCTCCAGAGTTCCTTCTTTTCATTCGCTCACAGTCGTTTGCCCAAACCCATCCCATTTTGATAACTGTGTCTTTCAGGAAGTCTTCACCCGTCACTAAATCATTAGCTACGAATGCTACGCCGCGGGTTCAGCTAGTGTTGGCAAATAAAGGGGTAAAAGAACGGGCACAAACAGACATTTTAAAAAAAAATTAAAAAAACAATGTTTTCGCTGGGGCTTGAACCAGGACCATCGACGTATGAGGTGGACGTGATAACCAGTACATTACGAATCTCACATTTACAGTGAAGGGACAATGCAAGTGAACGCAAGTGCATTGTTGCCAACCACTCCCTCCCCCCCCCCTGTTCATTTCATATCACCAAACTTGCCAACAGTGTTTAGTTGACCTGAGCGAGCGTCATTCGTCATGCTCTGTTGCACATACCTGCAGCTTGTTGTCTCGCAGGGTCCCACCATGAAGATAATTATATATATTATAGATACTATAATAGTCCAAGTCACTGGATGGTTCACTGGATAGACGTTGACCGCTGGGGAACGATGTACAACAGTCTATATCAGTTAAAAATTCGTGTCGTGATTAGCACTGTAAATAATTTTTATATTACGTTTTTGTTTGATCTTATATTTTAAAATACAAGGTGTGCATCGGTGCGCAAAATAATTACAAATTAAAGACGCGCTGTAAAAAAATATTATATGACGTCATTGTTTTAGCTCACATTTTAAGTTTGGAAAAGGGAACAATGTAAAAAGAGGATTTGATGATGGTTAATTATAAAATACTTTGTGTACATTCCAAGAAGTTTAATATTTCGTATTTATCAAACAATGACAAGTAAGTTGGGCTTTTGAAAAAAAAACAAAGTGGGCGCCGTAAGCGCCCTACAACCCCTATTATAACATACTTTGTGTACACTTCAGAAAGTTTACTATTTCGTATTTATCAAACAATGACAAGTAAGTTGGGCTTTTAAAAAAGTGGGCACCCTAGGCGCCACGGAGCCCCATCACAATCTAGTTATAAAATACTTTGTGCACATTTCAGGAAGTTCAATATTTCGTATTTATCAAACAAGGATTAGTTACTTGGGCTTTTGGACAAAAAAAAGGACAACGCCTAGTGTATTATTAATATTTTAATGTCGACTATGATATATTTGTCATTGCATTAGCTGTAGTAATATTATCTTATATTACTATGATAATATGTTTGTCCTAACGTCCACTTGTAGTAATATTATCTTATATTACTATGATAATATGTTTGTTCTAACGTTCAACTGTAGTAATATTATCTTATATTACTATGATAATATGTTTGTCCTAACGTCCACCTGTAGTAATATTATCTTGTATTACTATGATAATATGTTTGTCCTAACGTCCACCTGTAGTAATATTATCTTGTATTACTATGATAACATGTATGTCCTAACGTCCACCTGTAGTAATATTAACATCAATTGTTAACATTTGTAATTATGTCTGATCTTTCTGTGACGTAATAGCAATCAGTAGCAAGCAAGGACCAAATACCTATATAAAACATTACAATCAGTAGCAAGCAAGGACCAAATACCTCTATAAAACATTACAATCAGTAGCAAGCAAGGAACAAATACCACTATAAAACATTACAATCAGTAGCAAGCAAGGACCAATTACCTCTATAAAACATTACAACTCTCTCTCTCTTTCTCTCTCTGTGTCACTCTCTTTGTCTATCTCTCTCTCTCTCTCTCTCTCTCTCAGCCTCTCTTTCTATCTCTTATGATCCTGATCGTCGTTTTAGGTGTAATAAATAAGGTCAATATGGCAAACATAAAAATAACCACAATCATAGAAAATATTTATAGAAATCATAATATATATATTTACGCTCAATTATGTGGCCTAACGCTAAGGGACATCACTCTGTTTTTTTTAAAAATTGGATAATCATTTTGGTTTCCAGATTAACAGTAAACACCCTCCACACTATTAAATTATTAATAATTGAACAATTTCATGCGGACGTTCGATAAGAGTTATTTTTGGTGCAGTAATTTGGTGCGCTGCTTTCTAAAGTTAATTTAAAAATCGTGTGGTGATTAGCACTGTAAACAAATATTATATACATACTTTGTGTACATTTCAGGAATATTTCTTATTTATAATATAAGGATACTTTACTTAAGCTTTTGCAATAATAAAAAAAAACTATATTTTAAAATACTTTGTGTACTTTTAAGAACGTTTAATATTACGGATTTATCATACAAGGACAAGTTAGTTGGGCTTTTGAAAAAGGTGGGTGCCGTAGGCGCCTTAAAAAAGGGGGCGCCGCAGGCGCCACGGCGCCTCAGCACAAACTAGTAAACAATATAAAAGACCAAGTCCCTGTATGTGTTCTGTCTCCATAACGCTGAGGGACACAGTACTACAGTCCATATCTGTCTTCTGTCTCCATAACAATGAGGGACACAGTACTACAGTCCATATCTGTCTTCTGTCTCCATAACGCTGAGGGACACAGTACTACATTCCATATCTGTCTTCTGTCTCCATAACGCTGAGGGACACAGTACTACAGTCCATATCTGTCTTCTGTCTCCATAACGCTGAGGGACACAGTACTACAGGCCATATCTGTCTTCTGTCTCCATAACACTGAGGGACACAGTACTACAGTCCATATCTGTCTTCTGTCTCCATAACACTGAGGGACACAGTACTACATTCCATATCTGTCTTCTGTCTCAATAACACTGAGGGACACAGTACTACAGTCCATATATGTCTTCTGTCTCCATAACACTGAGGGACACAGTACTACAGTCCATATCTGTCTTCTGTCTCCATAACGCTGAGGGACACAGTACTACAGTCCATATCTGTCTTCTGTCTCCATAACACTGAGGGACACAGTACTACAGTCCATATCTGTCTTCTGTCTCCATAACGCTGAGGGACACAGTACTACAGTCCATATCTGTCTTCTGTCTCCATAACGCTGAGGGACACAGTACTACAGTCCATATCTGTCTTCTGTCTCCATAACGCTGAGGGACACAGTACTACAGTCCATATCTGTCTTCTGTCTCCATAACGCTGAGGGACACATTACTACAGTCCATATCTGTCTTCTGTCTCCATAACACTGAGGGACACAGTACTACAGTCCATATCTGTCTTCTGTCTCCATAACGCTGAGGGACACAGTACTACAGTCCATATCTGTCTTCTGTCTCCATAACGCTGAGGGACACAGTACTACAGTCCATATCTGTCTTCTGTCTCCATAACGCTGAGGGACACAGTACTACAGTCCATATCTGTCTTCTGTCTCCATAACGCTGAGGGACACAGTACTACAATCCATATCTGTCTTCTGTCTCCATAACACTGAGGGACACATTACTACAGTCCATATCTGTCTTCTGTCTCCATAACGCTGAGGGACACAGTACTACAGTCCATATCTGTCTTCTGTCTCCATAACGCTGAGGGACACAGTACTACAGTCCATATCTGTCTTCTGTCTCCATAACGCTGAGGGACACATTACTACAGTCCATATCTGTCTTCTGTCTCCATAACACTGAGGGACACAGTACTACAGTCCATATCTGTCTTCTGTCTCCATAACGCTGAGGGACACAGTACTACAGTCCATATCTGTCTTCTGTCTCCATAACGCTGAGGGACACAGTACTACAGTCCATATCTGTCTTCTGTCTCCATAACGCTGAGGGACACAGTACTACAGTCCATATCTGTCTTCTGTCTCCATAACGCTGAGGGACACAGTACTACAATCCATATCTGTCTTCTGTCTCCATAACGCTGAGGGACACAGTACTACAATCCATATCTGTCTTCTGTCTCCATAACACTGAGGGACACATTACTACAGTCCATATCTGTCTTCTGTCTCCATAACGCTGAGGGACACAGTACTACAATCCATATCTGTCTTCTGTCTCCATAACACTGAGGGACACAGTACTACAGTCCATATCTGTCTTCTGTCTCCATAACGCTGAGGGACACAGTACTACAGTCCATATCTGTCTTCTGTCTCCATAACGATGAGGGACACAGTACTACAGTCGAAATCAGTTATTAAATAGAGTTTAAAAAAAAATTAAATCTTATAAGTTTAAGAACTTTGATTTAATATGACTAATAACGTGGTGCGGTTGCTTGGTATAAAAAATTAAAGATTTAGGATTTAGAAGGCAAAAGAGAGATCTATAAGTGAGAGAATGAGTGAACGGCATATGTAAAACCTCATAAGCACCCGCCCGACGTCTTTAGTCACATTATATCAAAGTAATTGAACTTATAACTTTTAAAATTATTTTCTTCTTTTTAGTTCACTTATGAAAACGTTGTTTTTAAAAATCTTTTTTTTAAACCTGTATTTATTTTATTCTTTTTAGTTATAGTGTAAAATCATAGAGTATATCGAAAACTGTATTTCTTTAAACACATCGCGTGTTTACAGACTGAAACTGACTGAATTCACCTCGATGTAAATACGGCAGTGGTCATCGATGGCAGGAGTGAAATTGCACGTGGTGTCAACAATGACAATCGGATACAGATGCTATATAAAGATAAACTAAAAAATGATTTATTTAATTACGGTACATTCGATCGATCTGAAATTTTTATACAAAGCATTGTCATGCAAGATCTATCGTTGGTAAAAATTTTAGATCTAAAGGACCATCAAAAGTGGTTTAAACTTACGTTTGCAAATTTGACAAATTGTGGACAGACAGGAACAAAAGGAAGTTAATAAAAACGTTGTAATAATAAATAGAGGCAAAAAAGTGTTTTAAAAACACTTTTTATAAGTGGACTAAAAAGAAGAAAATAATTTCAAAGTTATAAGTTCAAGTACTTATATTTAATAGGACTAAAAACGTGGGGTTAGCGCTTATGAGGTTTTACATATGCAGTTCACTCATTCTCTCACTTATTGATATCTCTTTTGCTTTCTCAATTATACATCTTTAATTTTTTATAACAAACACCCGCCCCTGTAGAATTTTTGTCACACTATCAGAAAAGAAATATATTTTTTTTCTTTTAAATTCAATTCATGAACTTGAAGCTGAAAATAAATTTAATTAAATTGTGACATTTTTCCGTCAGGTAAGACAGGTAAGTTTTCGATTGCATTTAATTGGATCTTTAAAAATAATGTATAACCATCTAGAAATCGAAAACTGAGTTAAACAGTTTATAAAACATTTCTAAACAGAAACTCTTGACAATAGATGATATTCTGTATGAAGTTACACACAATTAAATTCTTTATTTTCTTTAATACAAAACTGTGTAAGTAATATGTCAGTCAATGATTAGCTTTTTATTAAGTAGACAGATTTTAATTAAATATTTTAATGACCTATGTAGGTATACACTTAAATGTGTTGTTACTAGATGTTGACGATGGATGATACAGTGTACTGTGAATACATTCGGCAACTTATATTTTTAATATTCAAGAAAACCCTTGAAGCGCCCTACCATTGCTGGATCTCATCTGTGACTAATGATACGATATTACTTAGATGAGTTTCTTTATTTAAAAAAAATACCTACTTATCCAATTAACGAAATATTGATTCTCTTTTAGTATTCAGTTTATATAAAGGGGACAAATACATTTTCTTTGGAAATGTGTTTTTTCCATTGTTAACCGCACGTATGCTAAAAGTATTGTCCAATTTCCTTGCAAATATTACTCATCTAACTAAATAGAAAATGAGATTTTATTAAATAGCTGCTCAATGAATTTACAACATCTTTAGCAATTTCATTAATTATTCTTTGCAGTGCTATTTTTCTCAAGAGCATTTTCTTGATATTATCAGATGCTGGCTTGTGTAGCTCAGTGCGTATTAGTTCACTTACTGCCGGTATAATTAGTTTTTCACCAACAGTATGAGGTTTTTTCCGATTTAACAATAATTAACGATATTTCGTATGAAGCCAACATTCCATAGCCATCTTGTGTGTTGCCGTTAAAAATATTTAGCTTGTAGCTTAGAAGGCTTTATAGCTTCGCGAATACATTAATCTAATTATCTAAATACTTTCTTCTTTATTTGATTCTATCACCACCTGTTTAAAGTTATTTTCCGCACCCTCCCTCTTTTTTTTAAACTTCGTCACCGCACTCCATGGATTGCTGCAGCGCCCACCACTATGCTAGGCCATAAAAGAACACAATAAACTAGCCACAAGAAATTGTGTTAATAGAGCTCCATCTATACTGGTTGTAGAAGAGATCTAGAAATTCATTGAAATTGTTATCCCTTATTAAAGGGATCGAGCACAAGTGGCTTGCCACGTAGATTAATATAATTCCCGGAATGCCGAAATAAAGACGCGTTGTCATCAATTAGGCAAAGTAATACATGATTGTTAATGCATTATATTTATAGGTATCTTAATTTTAGGAAACTAGGTTTCTAAAAATGTATTTTTCCTTCAAATAAAATAATTCTATATATGATTGTTACGTACCTGCAATACAAACTGTTGGCAATACAAATAAGTAATACTATATCGTAAGGACTTATAGATTGCAATTATAACGAAGTTAAAGAAATTAATATTATGTTCTTCTCATTAATACTGCCGCTTAAGTTGTCTCAACTACAATGTAATATTAGTATTAGGTAAGTTTTTAGCGATGCTTTTTAGTGCGGCGTGCATGAAAAATACAGATTCATTGCACGTCAGATATTATATAGATCATATTTTAATTTGTAAATTGTCCCTTATGTGTTTTATGTGAGTTCAAACTTGTGTCAATGATTTCATTTCTATTTAAATATGGTGTATGGGATTTTTTAAAATGTCTTATTGAATTTACTGGCTAAACAACATAGCAATCAAACAACACTAACAAACTAAAATACAACACTAAGAATCAGGAAACTGTAAGAAACTGAGAGACAACACATACAATTAAACAACTCTTACAGACACACAGACAATACTAACAAACACACAACTTTTACACACAGGCAATTCAAACATCTCTACTCTTTAGGAATACAAAAATGATAAGTCTCTGACTTAAAACAACCTCAACAATAGGAACAAACTTATAGACATACACCACAAACCAACTGAAACACAGACAACCTCAACATGAGAAACCACACTAACATCAACAAATGTAACAGACAGACAAAACTTAAATAGATATAACTGTTAAATAAAAACAACTCTTACAATTAGACATTTACGACAGACAACACTAATATATCCATTAGTTTCAGACATGAAAGCGGGAATTGATAACAGACAGAGATAACACATATCACATCTGATAACTGACAGTGATAACCCATATCACATATGTTAACTGACAGAGATAACACATATCACATCTGATAACTGACAGAGATAACCATATCACGATCCATCTTGTCCGTTCTGTTACATTACCGTATTGCAACTACGTGCCTGTTACCACTGGAGACCAAACCAAGTGTCGTCATACTGTCAAGTTCGGAAAGTTCAGCTGGTTCAACGGACGATATTCTTTCCCCTACCTTGTATTATACACAGATGGAGCGAGGCCTTCCAATTGACAAGCGTCACCCATAGAGAGAGTTTAACGCTCCACCACCCAGGAAGACAACGTGTTTCTGCACACAGTTTGCAGCTTCCCTGCCTGCTGAAGCTGAATGGTATTTTCTCACAAGTGGATTGACACCGAAGATTCCCCCCCCCACTATCCATCCAAAAGGTCATCCCTACACGTCTACACGCCCCAGCAAAAACATCACGCACCACTAGACAGATATACCGCTTCTCTACGGAGATACATCGTACAATCAGATCAAATTTAATTACTATGTGGACCGAGACATTTGATTGATGTTGCAGGCATAGGTATGATAAGCTAAAAGGGATTAAGATTTGATTATTTATGTTAGGGATTTTGTTCAAATTTTATTTATTTTAAAATTTTAATTAAACATTTTTTAATTTGTGGAAATCTATTACGTTTCCTTGTGAGTTTGTGTGTCTGGATTGCCACAATAGTTATTACTAGATACGCCTAGTGGCGTAGCATACGCCGCAGACTTGCTCTTGGATAGTGTAAAGTAAGGGGGAAATAATGGACGCAAACTACAGCCCTTATAAATCAACACAATGTGATTGAACGTCAGTTGGGGTAACCACCGACGCATTGTTGGTCTCGAGACACTTGCAATAAGGTTTTCTACCTCCACACCACCCGAGCTTGCCAACCATAAACTGTGATTGGCCGACCCTCGCGAGGGTCAGCTATGTTCGAAAAAAACTGGGAAAACAAGGGGCACAGCACAAATAAAAAAAAATAATTAAATAATGTTTTCGCTTCGGGCTTGAACCCAGGCCCTTCCGCGTGTTCTATGAATGAACAACGCAAGTGAGTTTAAGAAGCATGATCGTGTCGAAACATGCCTACCCTCCTTAAATTTTTGCACACAACTTCGTTTGACTGGTCGACCCTAGCAAGGGTCATTCGTCATGCTTATTTGCACATACTTGCTTTGATGAATTATGTATATAGATACTCATAGAAACGAAAATCCAATCTTTTCACAATTCATTCATTTTTAAAATGATGTGAAAACGTTTGACTTAAATATTTTAGTTGTTTAAAAGAGAGTTGAAAACGTGATGTTTTATGATATAACTTATTAATAAATTAAAGTAAGAACAAAACTATATATAAATTGGATTATATAAATTTATACAAATGTTTTTTTAACCATATAAATAAACAAAGGGGCACACATGTGTTTGCTAAATAAGGAAATAAATCAATTAGGACTGTGTTACATTGACGTGCATAAATTGTGTTTCCCATCAGCGCTGCACCGGAAAGCACCAATGTTGATGTATTTAATATTAAGTTTTACTTGAAATAAAACTAGCTTGAAAATGTAACATGGCGATAATAATAGCTTTATTATAAACTGAGTTACGGTATAATTTATTTTACAATCCGAGCAGTGAGTTATAACTTGTTGTACTTAAATGTTATATAGTTTTAAAACTATCTGATTTTTACTAATTCAATTGAGGAAAAGAATTGTTCGAATCACATAGAGTATATTTAAATTATGTAAACTGTTAAAATCTATTTTCAATTGTCAATATGAAATATTTATGCTTTTTTTCTCATCCTCTACTAACACGCTGTTAAAACCATTAAAATATATATATATATATATACATCACAAAATTGAATAAATTAACAATGATGATGATGACCCCCTTTCCAGTCCATGACGGACTGATAGGGCAAGTGATGTAGCGTTCATAAGTTTTTAGACACCACCAGCAGAATGCCCAGGGCCTTGCCAATACCTGGGCTCGAACCCGCGACTCGAGATCTGTTTCAGATCGATAGTCCAGTGCGCTACACTTAGACCATCGCGCCCCTAATAAATGAAACAAGTGACAAGACATTGTATAATCGAACTCAGACTATAATGGTAGTAGGAGAATCCTAACAATTCATTGAAATGTTATCTCTTATTAAAGAGATCGAACTAAAGTGCATGCCACGATATACAGAACTTTCAGGGCACAAGGATCATGATTATTATCATCTAGCAAAGTGATACTTGACGGTAAATGTATTAAATTTATAGTTTTGTGAATTTGAAATAAACTAGAATTTTAATAAATTTAATTTTCTTCAAATAAATGTTTCTTTACATAATATTAAGTGAAGTGCAATCCAAAGTGGAAGCAATACACAATAAGTAATACTATGTCGTATATAATTAGAGATAACAATTTAACTGAAGTTTAGAAAATAATAATATGATTTTCTCAACATCATGCTGCTTAAGTTGTCTAATTACTGCCTCATATTTATTAGGTCGATAGCGGCGCTTTTTTAGTGCGGCGTTCATGGAAAATACAAATTGATTGCACGTCACTTATCTATAAATTTCAAAATGCAGCATGTAAGTATGTTTGTAGGCGTGTCTTTTATAGCTGACTAAACTACTTCATCTGAACGCTATGCATTTTTTGGATACTTTTGAGTACGATCCCGGGACGTATATTGGCAATCTTTTTATTCAATTTTAACATTCATGGGGCGCCGGTGGCCATATTTTTATTTTTTCTTATATGAGCACATATAAAAAATAGTTTACGTGATATCTACTGGTAAATTGGTGGATCTTAATCAAACATTGCATGTAAAAAACTTGGTATCCAATATTAAAAATACTAGGATAATGGTTTTTTTATGTTCATTTCTTCGGGGCTGTGGGCCCAAAATGCATTATTTCATAAACGTTAGATTTATTCTCCATTCATAATATTACTGATCTTTAGAAATATAGAAACATAATTAAATTATGAACTTGATTGAAATGAACAGTTATTTTGAATTTTATATCTTGCACTGAATGGGTCTTGTGGTCCTTAATTTCGTTATTTGCTTAAATTAACTATATAAAAATTAGTTTGCTTTAGCTACTAAGATGATGAATGGATCTAATTAAATTGTGTATAACAAAAACTTGGTAGAACATATAAAAAAACTAAAGACACTAAACTTCTAATGCCCATATATATATATATATATTATAATATATATATATATATTAATATATATATATATATATATATATATATCCATGATGGAGCTGAAGTGAAATGAAACAGATGTAAATATACATCTACACAGAATATGCCGATGGCCGCTAACTGTCATGTTGTTCCTTATGTTAGCTACATAAAATATGTTTAAGCGTAAGATACTATAACAATAATGAATGTTGATCTTAGCACATAAAAACTTAGGAGCCTTTTTAAACTACTGTGATGAACTGAACTCCTAATTGTCCATTCTCTCGTGGCTGTGGGGCCCCAATTGTCTTTTAATAGTAAAGTTTAATATTGTATTCCCCAGGAAATTTATAACGATATTAAGTAATGTATCCATAATGAACTAAATTAAATGAACAGGTCATTTTTAAATTTACATCGTGCACTGAATGGGCCCGGGGCCCAAATGTCGCTTTTTAATATTATCTGTATAAAAAACATTAGTTAGGCGAAAGATTCTGAGACAACTACCATCTTAAAACATTTTGAAATTGATTAAATTGAACATGTGTTTCAAACTTAAAATCTGCAACGAATGGGCTCGGTAACCCTTAATGTCTTTTTGTCTGTGCTAATATGTGCCATGTATAAAATATTAGTTTATGCCTTGGCTACTGAGTAAGTGGATGGATCTTACTCAAAATTTGTAAACAAAAACTTGAAAAATTACCATGTACAATATGTATGTTTGTACAGTATGGCTTACATGTCATTCATCAGATCACTATGAAGCTGTGGAAGATTGTTGAGTATGGCTTACTATGCCATTCATCAGATCACTATGAAGATGTGGAAGATTGTTGAGTACAGCTTACTATGCCATTCATCAGATCACTATGAAGCTGTGGAAGCTGTTGAGTACGGCATACTATGCCATTCATGAGATCACTATGAAGCTGTGGAAGATTGTTGAGTACGTGCTTTACTATGCCATTCATCAGATCACTATGAAACTGTGGAAGATTGTTGAGTACGGCTTACTATGCCCATTCATCAGATCACTATGAAACTGTGGAAGATTGTTGAGTACAGCTTACTATGCCATTCATCAGATCACTATGAAACTATGAAGATTATTTGAGTACGGCTTACTATTCCATTGATCAGATCACTATGAAGCTGTGGAAGAAGTGTTGCGATCCACTTGCAACATTGAACTGGCCAAATAACGTTTGAAAACTAAACACTCATGGGGAGCGGGCCGGTGACTCAAAATGTTTTTTTTAATAAAGATAAATATAAAAATTAGTTTTACTGTTTGCTATGGTAAAAATGGCATGGATATTAACTAAACTTGGTATATAAAAACAAAATAGCATATAATTAAAATAGGCTAATGACCATTCTTTTTTTCGCAACACACTGTATATCTGCTTTTGATTATACTTGATCTTGACAAATAATGACAAATGTATCCATTATTATACAGATTGATATTTACAAGTGTTTTGAAATTTACATTATTGCACCAATTTTTGAGCCCGGAGCCCCAATATTTTATTTTGTTCTAATGTATGGTATATAAATAATATTTTCTTCATCCGATCGCTATGTAAACTTTGGAAGGCGATGAATACATTACTGCAAAGGTCACTGGCATAAAATGTTTTAAAAATACAACTAATAGGAGGCTGGGACCTAAATCTTTTAGATTCTTCCTTCCCATTTCATTTTACAACACCTTGACAAATATTGATTAAAATATTTATTACGATTAACATTGAAATAACTAATTAAAACGGATACATAATTTGTTTAGTTTATGTTGTATACTCTTAAGACATTATAACATAATCTTTGCAGTTATTTACAACGCTTACTTTATTGTTATTTGTTATTGGCAACAGTATTTTTGTAACTTGTTGTTGGTAAACATGGACAACAAAATGCTTACGTCTTTTTTTCCAAAGATTACATGGCAGTGAGAAGAGACAATAACGAGGAGTACAAACTGAAAAGCAAACACAGAGAGGACACAGTAAGAAAGAGAGGGATAGGATGACACAGCGAGGACACAGTAGAAGGAGAGTGACATTGAAACGAGGATATGCAGACGCCTTTCTTTGTTGAAGATTATTGCGTATTAATTTCTTGTAAGAACTGTCAACTCTGAGTTTCGATACAGAATAGAGTCATCAGTGTAACAAGATTGACTTGAAATGAACATAGACGTCATATATTTTGTATGTTATAGAATAGAGCCATCAGTGTAACAAGATTGACTTGAAATGAACATAGACGTCATATATTTTGTATGTTATAGAATAGAGCCATCAGTGTAACAAGATTGACTTGAAATGAACATAGACGTCATATATTTTGTATGTTATAGGATAGAGCCATCAGTGTAACAAGATTGACTTGAAATGAGCATAGACGTCATATATTTTGTATGTTATAGAATAGAGCCATCAGTGTAACAAGATTGACTTGAAATGAACATAGACGTCATATATTTTGTATGTTATAGAATAGAGCCATCAGTGTAACATGATTGACTTGAAATGAACATAGACGTACATATATTTTGTATGTTATAGAATAGAGCACATGTTCCCATCTTTTTCGGGTTGTGACCTATTGTTATAACGACAGTGACCCGTGACCAAGATATATTCACAATTCAACATTTTATAAAATTTATACTTCAATGTAAATTTATTCATTATATTAACTGTTTTTTTTTCCATATTCATAATTCATTTGAAACAGCGCATTCGTTTATTTTTCAAATTTTTCAGATTTTACGTAAATCACGAAACAGTAATAAATCATTATTTTAGGGATTAAAATAAACATTATACTTGGAATCAAACGGTTCTCATAAACCAGGAAAAATGTTTGCAACCCAGTTACACAACACAACTTTTTAAAAAATAAATAAATCTAAGTACAAAACATACATGAACATTTTGAATTAATCCAATTATAATGTCATATGTAAAATCAGATAAATAACTACTTCGACTCTATATATTAGTTGGTCTTTTCTTGACAATAATTAAACAGAGAAAAGCAGTGAGAGTAGTTTTGTACAAACTGATCCCAACAATTCGGAACAATCCAGACCCATAGATTAACTAGCAAGTAACAATACCATCGTTTATGAGTGCTCACAATTACTGTGTACGGTTATCATTAGTAAACGATGCGCAGACATAAGGAAACACTTGGTGCTTGTGAAACTTTGTTATGTTTATATGATATCCACACACACAGATAACATACAATTGCGTTATTTAATGTGAAAATATATACCCAAATACAAATCTGTTTGCTTTCAATTCGAAGTATTCGTTTGCGATTGTATGTCTTAATTTGCCTAATACTCTGTTTAATCACATGGGTTAATATTATAGTACCTTGTGATAGAACATAAATAGAAAACCTACTTTTGATGTGTCTGAAATTTAATATCGTTACTTTATAGAATAGAGTATAGATTCAGTTGTGTTTTTATACATCAAGTGAATGTGATCTGACGCCTAGAAATTACATTATTTGTGATCATTAAAATAGAACAAAAAACGCACACATTATATCCACAATGTTCTAGAGCCTACGTTAAATACAATGTTAAATTTCAGGTCCATTGCTAGGTCTGCCACCACAGCACTGCGAAAGATCCATGTGAAAGATTCACTCTCAAATTATGTGACACACATTTCGTGTTCTCTCACGCCAGTCTACACATTCTGCATTAATGACCAGCTAAGACGGGCTCCGCTGTAATACTGATAGTCGCCTCACGTCATCCGTTACTTGACAAGAATAACACCACATAGTCATTAAACCTTGAAACCTAGAGGATAAGAAGCAAAGAGTAAAGTAGTAATTATACATAGGCAAATATTTATGATTATAAATACAGCACAAAGATAATATACACTTTAAATATACATAAAGATAAAACACCTTATCATATTCCGTATGCAAGAACAAACATACCACTTCTCATTCTTCCCCTCCTGAATTTGGACGTGGTATCGGTTGCCTGAGAAACCGAAAACAAACACTTTATAAACTTTTAAAACTATAAGAATGTCGGAGTAGACACAAACCATAGATAGTGTAGGCCATCCTAGTAATTCTTGAAATAGTATCTCATATTAAAGAGATCGAAGTCAAGTGGTATATGTCACTTGGATAATCATTTAAATTTTATTTATTATTATTTTTTCTATATTTCTTAAACGTAAAAACACTTACTTATCTTGTTAGTTTAATATCTGTTTTGAATTGTTTGTCTAAACGTGTGTTCTAATTTATGTTAGTGTAACTGTGGTTTAGGGAAAAAGCCTTAAGTTGTGCTGCCAATATGTGTTTTCTGTCACTGTGAAAGTATTTTTAGTATAATGTTTGTTGTTCTTGTTTATAGAGTCTGGTATTATGTATAGTGTTATTGCTTTGTCTATATCTACTTGTGTATTGTGCCTGCTTGTATGAATGTGGAGTGTGTTTGTAGTTTGTAAAATTGTAATTGCATGTGAGATATAATGTTGTTCAGTTCATCATCTCCTGACACTACAGAGTGGACAGCTATTCTTGCCTCTGTCTTTATAATTTCTGATGAGACTGGTGTTGTATTGTAAATTAGTTTGTAAGTAATTTCTTTTTCTTATTTGGTATTTCTTTGTATATGTGTATTTTTAAAAGTTCCTCGGTGTTTGTAATTCCATAAACTTGTGTCTCATTTAATGATATTGTTCAGAGGGTTTGCTTGTATTTTGTTGATTAAATGTGTATATATATTTCTTGGTGTTATTGTGTAATACTTTTTCATTACCTTTTATTGCTAATAAATTTGATAATCATTTGTTTGAGTTTCAAAGTCAATTTAATGAAATCAAGTTAACAATATATGAAACGTTTAGAAATTTTAAACAATTACCATAAAGATCTAATAGCGTTTTTAAAGTTAACGTTAACAGATACGTATGAAGACGTTGAATTTCATTGTACCCTATGTTTAGTGTCACTTACATGTTTATTTATTTATATAAATATTAAAGTAGTTTTATTGAAACAAGTTCTTCAGTTGATTATTGTGTACAAGATTATGTATTGAGAGAACGCCTAGAAGTCACATATTAATAAGTAAAAAAAAGTCACAGTTACACAATGGTAAGAGATCCTAGCTTTTGATTCGCACATTATCCCTCGTTAAAGGAAACGAAGTCAAGTGGCGTGCCACTAAAATAAAATATTACTGGCGGTAGAAGAATCCTAACAATTTATTTCAATATTATCCATTATTAAAAGATCGATATTAAGTGGCGTGCCACTTAAATAAGCATAATTTTTTTATTTTTTTTTAAATAAATGACAAATTGTATATATTTAAATAAATAAGACATTAGAAAGAAACATGAAAATATATAGGATAGAGAGTAGGATAGTCCTTGCAATTCATGTATTGTATCCCTAATTAAAGGGATCGAAGTCAAGCGGAATGCCATTTGAGTTAAATATATGTCTAATTTTTTTAAAAATAATTTTAAGTTGTTAATCTTATAAAACATCAGAAATATAGCATGAAATAAAGACGTGATTTTGTGGTTATTGGATTCAGTGTTAACCACTTGGTAATCATTTATTCTTAATCGCATGCGTTGGGGTAAAGTTCCTTCAATTAGCCTAAGTAATACATGAAGTTAAAGGTATAAAATTTATAGTTTCATTAATTGGAAATTAGGATTTAAAAAATGTATTTTTTTTAAATTAAACATTTTATACATACTATTTAGGTACATGCAAATCAAAGTGTATGCTATACAAATAAGTAATACTATGTCGAATAGACTCATAGATTGAAATTTATTCGAAGTTAAAGAAGATAATATTTTGATTTGCTCATTATCTTGCCGCTTAAGTTGTCTAAATTACAATCTCATATTAAGTACGTTGATAGTGGTGCTTTTTAGTGCGGCGTTCATGGAACATACTATTATATTGCAAGTCAGATATTTCATTAGAATGTCTTTTAATTTGTAAATGTTCTCATTTATGTATAAGTGAGTTCTTACTTTTAGAAATGGTTTCATTTCCTTTTTTACTTGCTAAATGTCTTTTTCTTAAGTGTTATAGAATTTATTGGCAAAAAAAACTAACAATAAGATATCTCTAACATACATACAACGTTAACAATCAAACAACTCTTACAGGCAGACAGACAATACGAACACTGAGACATCTCTTACATTTAGGAAATACAAACAATCAAACATCTCTGATAGAATAACAACCTAACAATCAGACAAATCTAATAGACACAAAAAACTGAAAAAAGGACAATATTTACAAAGTGACAGACAACACTAAACAGCAGACAACTCTAACAGACAGACAACCCATACAATCATACATATCCTAAAAAGTGACAGACAAAATTAACAATAGTCAACTCTTACAAAGTGAGGAATTAATTCAAAATTCAGACAACTCTTAAAAACTAAAAGGCAAAACAAACAGAAAATGTAACCGTCAACCAACACTGACAGACATATACATTTAAAGTCGGACAACTCTTACAAACAGACGGACAACAATACCAATCAGACAACTCTTAAAGACAGACAATCTGGACAGACATCACTAACATATCCATTGGTTTGTGACATGAAACTGACAATTGATAACAAACAGAGATAATCCCTATCACCTCTATTTTTTTATTGATAACAAAATAATTGTCTTTTAATAACCTAATTGAGGCGGCTGGATAGCGAAGTCAGTAGCGTGCTCGCCTTACAAGCTGAGGGGCGTTGGATCTAGCCCAAATTAAAGCCACTATAAAAATGTTGATGAATGACTAAAGCTAAGAAAGTCCTCCGCTGACCTGTAGAGAGGTGGGCGCCGCCAATGTCTACTGAGCCCGAGAATGTTCTAATGGCACCATTAGAACCCCATAAGACTTCGAAAAAAGGGTATGAGACAGAAAAAAAAACACACACAAAAACCCAAAAACAACAACAAAAAAACCTAAAGGATTTATAGTAAAACAAGTAATAACAACTAGAATGAGTATTTAAACGCAATTTCCAAAAAGAATTTCCTATTTTTTATTGAAGGTAAATCATGCTTGATTACATTAAAAGTGTATTCAAATAAGTAATTCTGAAAGTAAACACATTATGACGTCATATGGGGGCCGTCCATAAATGACGTCACGCACCCAGAGGGGGGGTCACATTTTTGTGACGATTCAGGACTAGGGTGAGGGAGGGGACTTGGAAAAATGTGACGGCACATCAAAAGGGTAACTTTAAATAAAACTTCCACTGAAATATTTGGTCGCTTACAATTTATTTGATGACTTTTTAATTTTTTTTACAATTTTAAATCAGTGCTTCTCAGTGTGCCGGTCGGTAGGCCATCAGAAGCTGGTTGGCGTAAGCTATCAAGACACAACATTAAATCTAATTATTATCCTTAAGTTTGAGAATCCACAAAGATAACATATGAAATTGTTACACTGCGTCGTTTGATGTTGACATTAAAGCATTTGTGATGTAACAGCAGCTCTGTTTGGTTCTCTCACGGCAGGAGTCGTCGAAATGTTTTTGCCCGTTACCCCAAAATATACAAGTTTATGTGTGCATTACCCCCCCCTACCCCCCAGACTCTAGGTCCTGCTCACATGACTTGGGGATTTGGGGGAGCGTCGTTAGCGAAAATGCTGCTGGTGATTTTTACAAGCATGACAAGTGTCTAAAAATGATTAGAACAGGATTACGTGTAGATATTTTAAGTCAAAAACAACACAGGATATAATTTCCTTTTTCTTTAAAAGGGGAGGGGGAATCTATTTGATAGAATTAAAAACGTTTTAAGTTTGATATAATTGTTCGATTGGTTTTTTGGTCAAACGCCCATGGCCATTCTAGTCTTCTAGATCAGTGCTTCTCAAAGTGGTGGTCGCGTACCGGTGCCGGTCTGTGGGACATCCGCTGCCGGTCCGTAGATGTTCTCAAAAAAGGACAGAAACAATTGTCAGTGCAGGAAATATAGTGCACCGTTCCCTGGTGCAATGACAAAAATTCCTGCCGGTCCGCCATACGAAAAAGTTTGAGAAGCACTGTTCTAGATATAATGGTGAATGAGGCCATTTAAAATTACTCAAGTATTCATTAACTTTATTGAATGCATCAAATTCTTGACATCCCAATTCGAGAGAAGCACAAAACAACTTTTCTTCTTAGTTCAGTATTTAAGGCATTATTTTTAAATATCACAGAAAGGATACATCATACAGTCAAGTCATGTGGATTAAGATTATCGTCACTCGTGTCAATATAAATGAAAGTAGGGTAGATTTAGGTGTCTTCGTATAGTACGAAGGTAAGAAATCTACATAGTTGTCAACTTTAAAAAAAGGCATTTTCTGGAAGGAACCGATTCAATAATGGGAATATGTTCCAAGCGTACACGTACACATGACGTATTTTAATATATCTATTCGATTGTAGAGGATGTTATATGTCCCAAATGAGTCTGCATTACCCCCAAGAATTCCATTTTTGACCCCAGATGAGGTTATTTACCACTGTTCGCCGACCTCTTTCTTACGGGATGCCCGTCAGTCAATTGAGGGTTTTAAAAAAAAACATTTTAAAAATGTTATTTTTAAATAAAAAAAATTTCTACAAAAAAGACGTTAACCGTGATGAATAATAGTCCATTATTAATTTGTATGCATTACAATAGAACATAATACAAGGATGTCAACACAGTTCGTTTTCTGAAGGCCAGTTAAACGTTTTTAAAAAATGCTTCACGTAGGTTACGATATTACAATGTAGATCTTCACTAAATAAATAATAAATACTTAAATGACAATAAAAGTGATTTGAAACTTGAAATATACTTATTTTCTAATAGAAAATAAAGTGTTTTTTTTAAAGGGGGGGGGTCAAAGATTTGTGACGTATTTTTAGAGGGGGGGGTCTATGTTTTTGTGACGACTCGTGACGAGGTGGGGGGGGGGTCAAACATCGGCAAAAATCGCGTGACGTCATTTATGGACGGCCCCTATCCCCTCACTCTACATAACAGCAAGAATGTATCAATATAATGCGCACCACGCAACAATCTAACATAAGTATTCACAAAGCGGAAAAATCCCCATTAAATATCATTCTAGATGAAATTAAAAGTCATTTCAAATCAATAATTTTGAAACTAAACAAAACAATTAATTTCAAAAATTGCTGCTAACATTACGGGTTGCAAACGAACGGAAGCTTTACACAAATTCCATCTTCAACATTGTTCTACATAGTGTTAGCTATCGTTTGGCGTTTATTTGAATCCGATAGATGTTATGGTTGGCGTGAAATTGACAAATTACTGATATTTTATTGTGTTTTCTTATTTTCAAAGGTAATCCAGCAAATATTTTTGGTATTGCTTTGGCCGTTGCACATCCCTGGGACCTCCGTAGCATATTTGCATAAGACCCGAACCCTCTATCTGTTATGGTTCAGGAGGAGTTGCATGTAAAAGCTCTACAGAAATTTCAAATATATAAACGCAATTTATACCATGGGAAATTGCGTTTTAAAACTTTTACAGTCTGCCTGCTAAATTTCCGCTCGATTTGATCACGTGAAAAGGGTTATAAAACATGTTTAAAATAGTGCGCACTGTGAGACAGCTTAGCAATTAATATCATTTACATTTACAGATGGTGAATATATTTTTAAAAAGTATCGTCAATATGGTTCGCTCCGCACAGCGCAACAGGAAAGTATTAAAAAGTTCGTTCAATATAATACGCACCACGACACTTTAGCATATAAATTAACGTTCTAAATAGAGATAATTAGAGATAATCTAAAAATTTAATAATTTAATTACGATATATTCCATCGATATGAAATTTTGAACGATCACTTTAATCATCGGCAAGAGTCTGCCGCCTGCAAAATTTCAGCTCACTAGCATCTGAGAAAGTGGGTTAAACATCAAGCAAGCAGACGCCACGAGTAAATATAAAGGATTTTAAAATGTGTTGACTTTTATTAAGGAGTTAGACAATTGTATGATGGAATTATTTAACTACAATTCAGTTGTTGACTTAGTGCCCAGAGCTAGAGCATCCACAGCACACATTTGTCATTGTGTAAAGATCAACTTAAATCACACATTTGTCGTTGTTTAAAGATCAAACAATAGCACATGTTTGTCATTATTTAAAGATCAACTCACAGCACACATTTGTCGTTGTTTAAAGATCAACCCACAGCACATGTTTGTCATTGTTTATAGATTAACTCACAGTGCACATTTGTCATTGTTTAAAGATTAACTCACAGTGCACATTTGTCATTGTTTAAAGATTAACTCACAGTGCACATTTGTCGTTGTTTAAAGATCAACTCACAGCACACATTAATTTGTCATTGCTTAAAGATCAACTCACATCACACATTTGTCATTGTTTAAAGATCAACTCACATCACACATTTGTCATTGCTTAAAGATCAACTCACAGCGCACATTTGTCATTGTTTAAAGATCAACTCACAACACACATTTGACATTGCTTAAAGATCAACTCACAGCGCACATTTGTCATTGTTTAAAGATCAACTCACATCACACATCTGTCATTGCTTAAAGATCAACTGACAGCACCCCTATTCAAAAGACGGGCAATTCACGTCCAAGTAAATGTAAACTTTTAGTTTCAACTACATTCATATATATTTATGTAATTACCCTTTATATTATTTGAACGTTAGCGTTAAAATTTACATCAATATTTATTATATTTATATTAATAACTATCAGCGGAGTCCAATTGTCTGGATACATCTGTGAATATCTAAGCATACAATTTACATGAGTAGATTTTATAAACCTTACAAGCTTACATTTCCTGCGTTAGACGGTGATGCCAGTCTTTGGACTCAATGTTGAGAGTTGAAAAATAGTTTTAATCAACTCCTGAACACACGTCACGTGACTAGCGCCAACCGCTACACATGAGGAGCATCACGTGACTTACATGTTAGTGGTGCCTAAAAACTTGTGTGCTCTACATCACTTGCCTCATAGTCCGTCATGGACTGGAAAGGGAGACACATGTGAGGAGAGTGACGTACTGACTGCCTTATACTCAGGAGCTTAACTATACAGATTATAATGTTGAAGGTAAATTTTGTATTGTATGAAGAGTGACATTATTTTAAATATTATTTTGATGAGATGTAGGCAATTAGGGATAAATTGCTCCATAGTTGTGCATGTAATAATTATTCTAAGTATTAAAACATTTGTTATAAAAAATATATATATTTTATTTTAAAATGTATTATTTCTCAGTCTGAAAGTTAAATAAAATTGTATGGTTGCTATGATTTAATTTGCTGAATTTATGCTTATTTTAGTAATTATAATTATTATACAATTTAACAGTATGTTTTTAGGTCAACTTCATTTATATTGTTTCTTACTGTTGCGTTCTGGGTTCTGGATAAAAGAAGACTAAGTCTCGACTCTTGTTCACGTATACGTCAAGCCTTTATTATTCCTCAATTTATGTACAGCATCTGATTCAGGTACATGACGTACTCCATTCAACAATGTCCACTCACTCCTACCAGTGCATACATGGACCCTCTGTCCCTAATACGCTGGACACTCGAGCCACCTCGATGTGTCACCAGCTATAACAGAGCCAACGCTCTATACTAAATGTCTAGCCCTAACAAGGACTATGGACCTCTGCACTGGTCTGTCTTCATACGTCTCTCTGTCTCACACACACTATTTATCCACGACACGGCTCTCTAACTTGCATACCGGGTGAATACAATTAACATCATTATTCACAAGTGAACTCTTGTCACGCACGCCTTGAGCCGACTCACACACTGGCTCACAACAATCTCACAACAATCATTCGCAGTGATTCTCATACCCTGACATATCCCCCCTCTTCCGTTAGATTCTACTTACGAGTAGAATCTCACAATACAACAAAGACAGGGCATGGAATCACTGCACATTATAAATACATTAATATAATACATCATGAATTAATATCTTTAAAAATAATTTAGTATATACAACACAGAGGAAAAGAAATCAATTTGGTCGTACTTGTATACGACTCCAATAACCCGCAAAGTCATTCGAGAAGGACAGCCGTCCTACTACCACACATGGATTACATATTCTATATATACATCAATGCAATAAAAAATAATATATACATGTGAAGTCTTAATGCATCTCATTATCAATAATAATTAATCTATATATAAATACACAATTTACAATCTTGGAAAAAACGACACAAGAAACTTTCTAGCACATAAGAACGTGTCCACATCATGTGGCATATTACGGAGCAATCACTGCTCACTTAATTACTTTTTTTTTAATAACACCTGTGTTATTAAGCTCTCTTATCCCTCCATAGGCACAATTCTAAATCTATGTATATAAATACAGCCCATCGCTCCTGCCACACAGGAACTTGGTTAATTGATAAACAAAAACTGCCCATCACTCCTGCCGCACAGGACGTAGTTAATTATATAACAGAGGGAGCCTATCTCCCATGCCATACAGGTCTGACTTCACCAACCTACTACTCGTACGTTATCATTATCTTTAATCTCATAGAACAACCTTCGACATCCTCCTGGTCATAGCACTACAACATATTTATTACCCAACAATTGACCATTTTTACGCTAGATTGTTTTCTATTTACCAACTGACTCTACTGGTTCCTCATATAAATTCCTTAAGATATTTATTCCAGGATTACCTCCAGCATGAGATAATGTTATAGGGATAACTACTTATCCAAACTATAGACATTTCAGCCTGATTGTATTTAACCCATTACAATCAATTATATAACAATCATGTGCATATAGTAGTCGTAATCAACATAATTCATCATAATACTCATAATCATGAACAAAATCATTATCATCATATCTCATAATTTCATAAATATATATATATATATATATATAAATAATTACATCTCCTTATAATGAAATTTTGCCCGAGGTCACCCGGAGCCAAAAATTATAATAAAAAACATCAGCACGAAAATACAACCATCTCATATTTATTTACAACCATCCGTAAGTACTAACTAACATAAGTACATAATCGCTATGAAACCTTACAATCATGTTCATATAATAATAATACTGGCCCGAGGTGACTCAGACCTCAATTTCTACCCAAATTAGTCCCCATGAACAAGCAACTCTACTTGTTTTTCGACCTTCGTGACTCGGCCGAATCATAAACCTGTCCTGCGAGTCCTTGTCGGTCATGGTTTGATTTCTGCTCAGTAACTATGATTGACATTACCATATCTGTCATGATCCTATGATGTTATATCGTAGTTTGTCTGTGTCAACAACCATCTACCCGGCCGCCCTTGTCACAACTTTTAAATTTTTCTTGACCTCTCAATTTCCACTTTGTCTCCCCTCTATCCCCTGGTCGCCGTAACTCGACCGAATTTTGATGTAAATACCTAACCAATCAGCTGCCATATCTGCTTATTGCCGAGATAAAAAATCTGCAATAATGTTATCTTCACCTTTAATGTATTCCACGTTGAAATCGTATTCCTGTAACATCAAAGACCACCTGGAAACTCTTGAATTTTCAAATTTAGTCGTATTCAAATATTTTAACGCTTGGTGGTCACACTGGAGCGTAAATCTTGCCCCCATTAAATAGTAGGATAATTTCTGAATTCCCCATATTATTGCCAAGCATTCCCTCTCTATTGTTGAGTATCTAGTTTCCCTGTCAAAAAGTTTACGACTAATATATTTAACCGGGTGGAGCATATTGTCTCTCTTCTGCATCAAACATGCCCCCAATCCCTTCGTTGACGCATCTGTACGAACTATAAAGGGTTCCTTAATGTCGGGCAATCATTGACCGACACACTCAGGACTCTGGACACCAACTATCCGACGGCCTGGACACTGGATGTCTCGTTGAAAAGACCGTCGACGCTGTCTCACTTCGATGCTGTGACTTAACGTACCATCCACAAGAGCCTCCAGAAAATCCTCGGACGTGACCCCACTGTTGCGTTCTGGGTTCTGGATAAAAGAAGACTAAGTCTCGACTCTTGTTCACGTATACGTCAAGCCTTTATTATTCCTCAATTTATGTACAGCATCTGATTCAGGTACATGACGTACTCCATTCAACAATGTCCACTCACTCCTACCAGTGCATACATGGACCCTCTGTCCCTAATACGCTGGACACTCGATCCACCTCGATGTGTCACCAGCTATAACAGAGCCAACGCTCTATACTAAATGTCTAGCCCTAACAAGGACTATGGACCTCTGCACTGGTCTGTCTTCATACATCTCTCTGTCTCACACACACTATTTATCCACGACACGGCTCTCTAACTTGCATACCGGGTGAATACAATTAACATCATTATTCACAAGCGAACTCTTGTCACGCACGCCTTGAGCCGACTCAAACACTGGCTCACAACAATCGCACAACAATCATTCGCAATGATTCTCATACCCTGACACTTACCACTATATTAACTCGGCGAAAACTTTGTCTTTTCGATATTACTATAAACATTATGCGTTGTGTGTATAACTCATTCCGTGTCTCTATATAGTTATGTATTACTTTGGAACGGTAGTTCAATTAAAGTGTTTGTAATTCTTCGATTCGTTTCTTAAATGAGGTATATCTTTACCTGTAATAAAAAAAAACTTTGATTATTTAGTTGTATGATCAATTGGAATTCGGGAACGTTTATTATAACAATAAATAATGTTACTTTTTGACTGGGATACTGCAAGTAAATAGTCGATTGAGGTATAGTTTTAAATTATTTTTATCATTATAGTTGAAACATATCAGATATTTTTTAGAAGGATTAGAGGATAATATTTAAATATATATATATAAATGTATATATATACATTTATATTTACCATGCTTTTATGAGTTGATAATAAACCAGAATGATTTGTTTTCATGTTTATAAAACGCATTGATTAAACAAACAAAATCTAACCTGATAGTGCAGTACATGAGATCCACGCTGAGTATAGTTTGTGCATTTTTATTCAACTCTAAATACGTTTATTGTTTATATTGATATATTCATAAAGAACAGTTTAATTTTATAAAATGGCCGTCCACTTAAGTGGTACCTAAAGCTCTGCCTTCTTTAATTAAAACCACGGACATTGATAGCTATCTACTTTAGTCATTTACAATTGATAGCTATCTACTATAGTCTTCTTCCCATCTTAAATCAATCTGTAGACGCATGTAAAGGTTTGGGTTTAAATACGTTATAAGATCTGTATTTTCATAAAATAAGGAAACAGTTACAATCAAAGGTGAATTTGAAACCATGTCTACAAATAAATGTTTTAACTGATTTTAAAAAATATAATAGCTATGTATTATTTTAGACAAAATTTATTTACAAAATTCATGACATTGTCTTTTTTGTTTAGTCACCTTGTCGTTTTGTCTCCATGTCGTTTTGTCACTATGTCATGGAACCAAAAGCACTCACTCTCTTGTTTTTAATCTCTCTCATTCTCTCTCTGTGTCTCTCTCTCTCTTTGTTTCTTTCTCTCTGTCTCTCTCTCCGTCTCTCTTTTTTTCCCTCTCTCTCTCTCTGTCTCTCTCTCTCCCACTCTCTGTCTCTCTATCTCTCTCTGTAAAATTGCGAATTTGAAGAGATAAAATTGAGCATTATTTCAGATTCTATAACTGATTTCTTTCTGTCTACTCACTTCTTTTCATTCAACAAACAAAGTAAACGTATAAGTCAAAGAATTTTAAAAAAGATATTTACACTGATGTAATAATAACATAACGGAATAAAATAAAACTATATCTCACAGTTGTCCAAACATTTAACTCATGGATCAACGTATTAAAATGATACAAGGCAGATTGTAATCACATCTTTCACTAATATTGAATGAGAATTTAAAAACTATTTTTTAAAACTCCAAAATTTGTGAATTCAATGGGAGGAGGGGGGAGGAACCGACTTAGGGTCACAAATAATACAAAAGTGATCTGAGGACAGGAACCGACTTAAGGTCACAAATAATACTAAAGTGATCTGAGGAGAGGAACCGACTTAAGGTCACAAATAATAACAAAAGTGATCTGAAGACAGGAACCGACTTATGGTCACAAATAATACTAAAGTGATCTAAGGACAGGAACCGACTTAAGGTAACAAATAATACAAAAGTGATCTGAAGACAGGAACCGACTTATGGTCACAAAAAATACTAAAGTGATCTGAGGACAGCTCTTCAGTTATAAGTGCGTATTTAACAACGCAATTGTCAATATGCAATACTTAATTATTAAAGTGTCCATCATCATGCGTCTCTATAATTATATCAAAAATAGAACCAATGCAATATTTTGAGGTATAACAAAAGTAGCTCACGTGAAGCGTGAATCCATAATGATAATACTGACATAAAATAACACTTAAAAAATAGAACAAACACAGAAAATAATCACAATCTGAGAAAATATTAATAGAAATATGACTATATAATATATGTATATTTAAAGTTAAGGCTATGATTATTATTAGGCTTTTTATTTATTTATTATATATTTACTGTGCTTACACAGGTTACAATGATGGTGCGCAAAAATTTCCTATAGATTCATAATTATATATTGTTAGTAATAGAATAACTGCCAATAATTATAGTTATTAAAAATGGTGTAAATAAATAGTCAAATTTAAAAACAAAAGAATGAAAAATATTCCATTTTGATTAATTTTTCTATTAACGATAATATATTGTTATATAAATATGATATTAACAAATATTAATTGCAAACATCTGCTATCTTAGTTTCTGTAGTTTAAATTATCTATGTGTGGTTTGTGTTCTGGTGTTGTTTATTTTTGCATATGTTCTAATAATAAAAATTCAGAAACTTAACGTTAAATGTCTCATTATTGTATGTTGTTAAAAATGGCAATGGGAATTGTTTTTCCCGCTAGCGATGCACCACAAAGCACAGGTAATGTTGTATTTACGATGAAATTCAGTGTTTTTTTTTACCAAACTTTGGATAATTGATTGATTAGAAATTCTATTCTCCAAAAAATGTTAATTTATTTAAAATTTACAATTTTATTACTCTTGATATTGAATACTTGTGTTAGTTTTTTTGTATGGACTTAACGTAAAAATAAATGTATATAAACATAACAGTTGAAGGACAAATTCGATTTAAAATTGTAATTTATAAAGAATTTAAAAGAACTGTACAATTTTTATATGTACTTTAACAGATATGCTTACCTGACTTTTGACGTAGCTAATGGTTGATGACGATGTCTTTCCAATAGGAAACGAGTCTATGTTATTCAAGTGCTATTTCACTTGATCTCGATCCCTATAAATAGGGATACAATTTCATACAATGTCAATGAATAGTTAGGAGAATCCTACCACAGATAAAGCCTAGGTCCAATTTCAACAAACTCATTCCACAGGTTTATGCAAAAATTCTCTAAAAATTACTAATTTATAGTTAATATTTATATTGTATAATTAACTTGCCTTTGATGTCTGCAACAGAGCTTACATAATATGTTACATAAAATGGTTATCATAATCATCATCATAATCAGTCCCGTGACCGTTGCGGTCTTTGGGAGGAGCCCATGGACACATCAACAGATAACGATCCCCATGTTTGCCTATTTTGTGCGGTGGCCAATAATTCATGAAATTTCATCCCACTTCATTCCTTTATGTTGTGCATCCATCCTTTTCGTTGTCAACCTCTTCGCCGCCCCATTCTACAGGGCCATTTAGGATAATTTTTGTCAGGGTATCATGTCGCAGTACTTAACCGAACCAAGCCATCTTACGTCTCTTAATTGTTGTTATAATGGTTTCTTGGTGACCCTCAATAAAGTTTATTATGTGTCCTGATATATTGATTGGTCTTGTATTCTAAATATGATATCTTGAGAATTTTTATCATGCATTTGTTTTCAAATGTCTGCCGCTTGCTTTCAGTGGCTGCCATTAGTGTCCAGGTCTCAGATTCATAATGGACAATGGTCTTAACGAGAGCTCTGTAAAGCCTGAGCTTTGTTTGAAGGCTAATGTCTTTGCTGTTACATATTTTGGTTAACTTCGTCATTGCAGCCATTGCCGACCCAATTCTAGCTCGAATTTCAGCTTAACAAGTACCATATATAATGTTTAAACAATTAAATACTCTATATGGATAGAAGGATAATGTGTAGTTTTTCTCTCACAAGAAACATATACATGAACAGCGCTGCCAGTGACATTTTTGGGGAAAAACTTAGCCAACACTAGATCGCAAAGAAAAAAATTCAAAACACGCATAAAATAAACAAACATGACGTCACATAGCTCCAGCCACCCCCACCCATTTAAAGTCGAAATTCCTATTTGAAAATGAACATGTTTCAAATCATTTTATTGACATTTTAGTGTGTATTTAGTGTGAGGCTGCACTGTAATACCTTAACACAAGTGAAGCCATTTAAAACGTCATTAAATAAATTGAAAGCAATCATTTATTTAAGTGGATATTAATTTAAAGTTTCGTGTTATAATGTGACGTCACACCCCCTCCCCATTGTTACACATCGTCAAAAAAGTGTGATCCCCCACCCCTATCCCCCCTGATGGGTGTCGGCATTAATGGACGGCGCCTAAGGCAGAGGCGTCACTATGGTTGGTGTCATCCAGTGCGATAGGTCATGGTGTCATCCTCTAACAACTTATCCCATAGACATCCTCCGAGTCTACAAGTTCCAAATAACGGGATCATACAGAATTATACACATTGGTGTCACCCCCTTGTGATGTAGTCAGTTGATGCGTTCCTCACCCCCTCACCCCCTCACCCCTAGCGACGCCTCTACCCTAAGGCAGTAGGATGTTCTACATAACTATTTGTAAATTATACTTACATCTGCATTTATTAGTCACTTATGTCACCAATCTTATAAATGGTATTATCAGCATTATTGGTATTATTCTTATTTTATCTATTACAGACACTTCTTATATACAGAAGATTTTTCTGTCCTAAGTTCATTTATTATTTATGTCTCGTCTTCCATTTTTATATGAGTTATACGTTTTGATAGAGATATTTTTTTTCACTGACATACTTTCCACTCGTATTATTTTTATTTTTTATTTAGACATACATTAGAACACATTTTTAGACAAACAATACAGAAAATGATTAAAAATTTATAAGATAATAATTGAATTTTAATATAAAGGTATGATGTTCATGTTATATAGAAACATGTTTTGTCATTTAAATTCATGTGACTTTTTGTATAGTTTTGATTCTAGAAACTTTTGTATAATTTTGAATAAGTTATGTTGTATCATGATGCACATTATTTATTGATATACATTGATACTGTTTCACCTTGATGTGGCATGAATCTCTGAGGGCAAACACCAACATAACATTAGAACAGATTTTTAGACAACAAATTAAAAGATAATAATAGAAATGTTCAGAATAATGTATGATGTTCAAGTTAGTTTTTTTCTATGGAAAATGTTTGGAAATTTAAATTCATATTACTATTTGCATAGTTTTGATTCTACGTAAATGATTACATTATGAGATTTAGGAAAAATATTTTGTGTCATAATGTACATTATTTTATTGATATACATGGATACTGTGTATCTTTGATGTAAATTGAATTTTTAGGAGTAATAAAACAAAACATAAATTACATTTTATAAATACATGCATACAACAATGTATTTGTATACAAATGTATATTTAATATATTAAAGGACAAACATGGCTGCTAACGCACGTGACTAATATGACGAGAATGGTCATCGTATATCACGACTGACAAACAACACAGCACACATATATAATTTACCAACAACACAGCACACAATATTTGACATATTTAGAAACAGCACACATATTTAATTTACAAACAACACAGCACACATATTTAAGTTACAAACAACACAGCACACATATTTAATTTACAAACAACACAGCACACAAATTTAATTTACAAACAACACAGAACACATATTTAATTTACAAACAAAAAAGCACACATATTTAATTTACAAGCAACACAGCACACATTTTATTTACAAACAACACAGCACACATATTTAATTGACTAAAAAGAAAAGTTAATTACAACTGTCACTCACTATTTAATGAGTTTGATTACATACATGTCTCGATATATCCTTATATTTTCAGATTCTGTTTTCACTCAGCTAAAAATAATATATAATTTAGGCTGCTTAAAGTTTGTAATAGCAAACACCACAATCTGAGTAACACCGAAGTAATGGTAATCTACAACACAACAGATGCTCTATAAAAAAGAATAAAACCGTAAGTCAATTAAATCTTATATCTAGTACATAAAAACAAAGGAAGACAGATTTAATAGAGAAAGAAATAGAAAAACTGCAACATCTAAAGACAGTTTCCTATAAATAAGCAGTGCCAGAAAAAAGTAACAAATAAATATGTTTTAATATGCACATACTGTATGTATATCTCTGGTATGTTCTTCTATATGGGTGTGAATGTTGGACAATAGACAAAGAAGCAAGGAACATACTGTAAGTATATCTCTAGTATGTTCTTCTATAAGAGTGTGAATGTTGGACAATAGACAAAGAAGCAAGGAACATACTGTAAGTATATATCTGGTATGTTCCTCTATAAGGGTGTAATTGTTGGACAATAGACGAAGAAGCAAGGAACATACTGTAAGTATATCTCTAGTATGTTCTTCTATAAGGGTGTGAATGTTGGACAATAGACAAAGAAAGAAGGAAAATATTGGATGCAGAAGAAATGTGGTTTCTAAGAAGCTTTATGACTATGTTATGAAAGGAGAACAAACCAAATACTGAGTTGTTAAGTAGAGCATTTGCCCAGAGATCAATCATATAAAACTATGAGGAGAACAATGAAATTTGTATCATGGTTAATAAGAAATATGGAATAGCAACTCTAGCTTTAGGGTAGTGTGTTTTTAGTTTATGTAGTCTAAGTAAGCTGTCAACTCTTGCTAGTGTTGTATATTCAACTATTACTTTGTAAAATTCCTTTCAAAATACAACTACGAAATATTATATACATGCTATAGTAACAATTAAGCGTTAAAAAAGTATATACAAATATAGACATGCAATAAAAATATTCTTTACCTATAAAAAAGTGGAAATTGCATATTTTGGAGAAAAACAAGTTATATGTAACAATTTATAAAATCAATTTGGACGTGCATTAAATTCTTTTTCCCCGTCAGTGACGCACCACAAAGCACCAGTGCTGATGTATTTAACATGACTTTGGGTTAACAAAACTGAGAAATAAAATGATAATCATAATTATAAAACAGCCCTGAAATTGTAATTAAAAATCTATGAGACATTACATTAATTGTGTTTCTTTTATAAATGTTTCATTAAATGTAAATTAAAAATTCGCATAGAAATATAAAATTAGAAAAAAATATTAAAATTTAAAATATTTTTATATTTTAAAAAATTGCAACTATGAAATTTATTTAACGACTATAATATAAATGTAAGTCTTTTTGTTATACTGGGGTCCTGAAACTACTTTTGACCTTTTGATATACGGCTTCTCTATATCCAAGTGGCACGCCCCTTGACTTCGATCCCTATAATTAGGGATACAATGTCAATGAATTATTGCTAGTATTCCCTTATCCCCCATTTTTTTTATTTAAAACACTTTATAAATACTATTACGTTTATACAAATAGTACATTTATGGGAAACAACATTATTGCATATTAATCTTATCCTCACTGTTCACATAGTTACATCATATTAACCGTATCCTCACTGTCGACATATTTACATCATATTAACCTTATCCTCACTGTTCACATAGTTACATCATATTAACCTTATCCTCACTGTTCACATAGTTACATCATTTCTTCTAATTGTAGGATTCTCTCATGGTGACAACAGTATTAATGTTCTCACAAAATTAGTTACTGCACTTGTTTTCATATCATTTTTAATTTTTCGTTTTATTTTTTTCCTTCTAAAAATGATATGTTTAAAAGATAATGATTGAATTATGCGTTAAGACTGCGCCACCTGAGGCTTCAAATTATCGTGTAAGCTCCTCCAAACATTGTACATATCGTCACAAACTTTATTAAATCCAGGTACAAATATGTGTGGGACATTACGTGTAAACAATTATCACTTTTAGTTGTTGTTTTAGGTGATTAAATCTCTGTGGATATCACGTGATTTTTATCTCATACATTTTAAGATTGTACACTTAATGGCGGTTAGCATGTTACTGACCAGGAAATCTGGGTTGTAAAATATATATCATTTTAGATAACATAGGTTAGTTGTTAAACTTAGTAAAGTCTGTCATATTGGGAACTTCGGCAAAGGCATAGAGTGTTTAACATTTCCAATTATCACTCATTTAATATTACACTGGGATTATATTTAAATAGGTTTAGCACGCGTGATGCCAAATATATATTATATTTTTTATTATATAAGACAAATGACTTTTTAATGGCATATTTTTTTACTGATACCATATTCACATATATAAAACAATTGTAATGAAAAAAAAATAAAACGATATACTTTCACCTCATTCAACATGCACGAATGTTTACTTACTGCTGAATGTAAATAACGATTCCTAGTTCTATTTATACGGCACCAATAATTTTATTAACCTTTATATTTCTGACATGTTTATTAAAAGTTTTTATATGTTATGTTCCACAGCGATTACTGCCTTAAAAATATCAACATCACTTATACACACAATGCCCGGTTTTTAAACATGACTTTTCTCACAAATCGTATTCCATTTCCAAATTGATAAGAGCTACAATTTGAGAACCTAATCCTAGTTCTTTAGGATCTTGGTGAAATTGTTGTTAATATTTGAGAATCTAATCCCAGTTGTTTAGGATCTTGGTGACATTGTTGTTACTGTTGGGTGGAGCCACGAATTGGTCGAGTTCACTTTGTAAGATCACATGCGATGTCTTCTCGCAGGATCATTTTGAGATGTCCTCCCGTGGGTGGATGTTTAGAAGTCCTATCATGTATTAATGCATATTTGTCCTCCTATGTATTCATGTTTAGATATCCTCCTATGTATTCATGTTCAGATGTCCTCACATGTATTAATGTTTAGATGTCCTGCCATGCATTCATTGTTTTTGTACTTCCATGTATTTATAATTTATTGTCCTCCCATGATATAATGTCTATATGTCCTATTATGGGAATATTTTATGATGTCTTCCCAAAAGAGTGATGTTTAGATGTCCTGCTATGGAGGCGAATGAACACAGAAAATGTCATTTATTAATGAGCGCTTTTAAATTTAAGTCAACTGCAGAAAATAACTGGAACAATCTTCCACAATCATTGAGGGAGTATGACACCATATAACTAATAAATTAACATCATCATCATTATGTTTAGATGTCCTGCTAGGGGACCATGATGAGAGGACATGCCACACATTTGCTTTTAGATGGTTTTCATAGAATTATGTTTAAATAATAAGTAGTACAACGAGAAATGTTTTTATCCATGGATGGAATTATAAAAGGAAATAATAGAACGCGTTGGTGAGTTGCATGTCCTTGTAAGAAAATATTCGTGTATAATACAATGTAACCTACTAAATGAAGAAGTTGAACATCAAATATTTTTTATTGCCATTGATAAAGAACAGTTCAATATTGACAGAATAAGAATCCAGGTTTTAGGGCTGGTCTTAGCAATTTCGGGGCCCTAAGCGGCCTAGTATGCGAAAAGGATTGCTCGGGGCCCAGTTTGGGTATAGGGATAATATATTAATAAGGATAATAAGTGAAAATAAAGATAAGTGGGGCCTATAAAAGTGCGGGGCCTACTGCGGCCGCATAGGTTGCAGTGGCCTAAGACCAGCCCTGGCTGTACCTACACAACAGGAGAAGGCATTATGTTAGAAAAAACGGGGAGAAAGGCCCCTTGTATCTATTAAAATATATTCAACAGTATAAATTAGAAATGTTTGTACCCAACACTATAATTTTGCTAAGAATGTTTTCAACAATTGCTATCAGTGTATCTAGTTATGAAAGGAACTTCTCCAAACTAAGTTGATAAAAAAATTAACGTTAATCTACCTTACGTTTTGTTTACAAACCATAGTCACATTTTTCTTAAGTGTAATATTTTAACAATATTTAAATACTATTATTTTCTTTATTATAAAATACACAGTATCATTTTACCACTTTTCGTTATATCCTTATATATGCTTAAATTTAATTACTTTATGTATTTGAAATTTAAAAAGATTGTTATAAATAATCAAATACTAATATTTTTTCTATGCATTAGAGATAGAAGACACATGAGTAAAACTAGATAGCAACCGAACACTATTATTTATAGTTTTAATATTTTTTAAAGATTAATACGATTTTAAAAGTATTTTTTCTTCGAACTTTATATATATATATATATATATACACCGTATTTTCACGCATATTCCCCGCGGATTGTACCAGATTTTACTAACCCCGCATCTCCCTCCTGCGAGGTATCTCCGTTGGAGGGGTATCTGACATTTTTTAAAACTGAATAATGCATCAATGCCGTTATTACTTGCAAAACACGAATATAAAATTAGATTCTGTCTAGCTTCTGGTATTATACATGTCTCCCGGGTTAACCTCGGAATCGGATAGTCCAGTTTTAGGGGATATGGAACGTTACCTCGTACATGTCGTAAATTGATACCTGGTATAACGACTGCAGTTGTCTGATGGTACGGTGTACCCGAACAAATAGTGCACTCTTGTTTACGTTTAGCTAATTACGTTTAAAATACCAATAATATAATTATTAATATAATTATAATTTTATAAGTATTTAAAACATTTTTAAAAAAATAAACAATTACTTTTTTACACACTTTTATTACACGCTTTTATTTAAGTCACAATGTTTGTATGTTGTATCCATCCACCCTTCCGTCAAAACTTGAAACGTAAAATTGTACCACTTTTGATGGTCCTAGAGATCTAAAATTTTCACCACAGATAGATCTTGGATGACAATGCATTGTATCAAAATTTCAGATAGATCGAAGGTACCGTATTGAAATTATAGCACTTTTAGTTTTTAGTTTTTAGTTTTTGTCTATATAAAATATGATCACTTGCGTCAATGAACCATGCCTCAATTCGCCCTAGAGGGATACAATTATTATAACTTTAAAAAGTACTATCAACATCAAGTCTTGCTGAAATATAAGCGTGATCAATTGCCGACATGGGGGTACGAGGTTCAATTTTCAGTTAGGGGAAAATGTTTGTTTTTTTGTATTATACCTATTTAGTGCAATTTCTATATGCCAATAAAAGCGTGTCCTTTTAAAGAAGATATTTTAAAATTTTACTTATAACTTATTTAAGTCACAATGTTTGTATGTTGTATCCATCCATCCATCCATCATTCCTTCAAAACTTGAAACGTAAAATTATACCACTTCTGATGGTCCTCGAGATCTAAAAATTGTACCACAGATAGATCTTGGATGACAATGCATTTAATAAAAATTTCAGATCGATCGAATGTACCGTATTGAAATTATTGCATTTTTAGTTTATCTATAGTCTATATATAAGCATCGGTACCCGTCTGCTTTGTTGACATCCCATGAGTTCACCACGTGGACATATCACCGTGGTATAAAACGTTGGGTGGGTGCTTATGAGGTGTTTGGTATAAAAAAAATACTGGTAAAAAAGATTTGTGGGCTTCAGACGTGAATTTTAAAGAGTTTTTATTATAAGTTTTTAAAAATAGCTGTAAAAACAAAGTTTTTGACTATAAATCCCTTATATATGAGACATAACTAAAAGTAGTGATTATGTTAAAAGCGTGTCCTTTTTAAAAAAAAGATTTATCTAAATATTTAATTATTAAGTAATAAGAGATATTTGTTTGTGTGCATGGTATTGATAGAGTTGTGAAAATATAGAAAAAAGTGGAATACATCTCCTAAAGTTGTTCAGCGTGACATGACTTCTCAAATGTGGTGGGCTGGTGGGATATAAGTGTGGGCGGGTTATACCAATTTTTGTTTTACAGGATCTAAAAATTATGCGGGGTATATGCGTGGGCAGGGAATATGTGAGAGAATACGGTAGATTTTGATACACGGTTTTGTTAACACCAAAGACAAGATCACTTATGCAAAATTTATGAATACTATCAATGTAGTCTATTTGTTATCAAATCACTAAGGTTAAAATGTCATGAACAATGCACATGAATTGTCTTAACTGTATTCAGTGATATGTCGGGAGTAGAAGAATCCTAACATTCAGTGATATGTCGGGAGTAGAAGAATCCAACCATTCAGTGATGTGTCGGGAGTAGAAGAATCCTAACATTCAGTGATATGTCGGGAGTAGAAGAATCCAACCATTCAGTGATGTGTCGGGAGTAGAAGAATCCCAACATTCAGTGATATGTCGGGAGTAGAAGAATTCTAACATTCAGCGATATGTCGGGAGTAGAAGAATCCTAACATTCAGTGATATGTCGGGAGTAGAAGAATCCTAACATTTTAAAGACATTGTATCCCTCATTAGAGGGATCGACTGATAGTGGCGTACCACTTTGATACCATTGGCAAACTTAAAATATACCATCGATTATAAAAGGTAGTCATCTGTTAACATTCATAAATAACTTCATACATAACTTTCTTACTCTCCAAAATGTTAAATAAAATGAATTTTTAAATTTCATTTTACCTTCCACTTTAGTATTGAAAACGTAAATTTGTGTTACATTTACAAAAACAAATCTCAGTAACACAATCAAATATTCTAAGTAGCGTAAAAATTTAATTTTATTTACATTTTTAAAAAATAAAGTTAATTTCACATTGATCTGTTGTCTGGAGTACGATATATTTTCAAAATCTTCATCGGTGCTTTGTGGTGCGGCACTAAGCGGATTAAAATTTTATTGCATTCCCCAAATGATGATGCAAAATACTTTCGTAGAGTTATTCCTGTATATACAAACGAAAATGATGGGTTTTTTCCAGTAATAATGCTTAAACATAAATCTGCATTGTATATCTCATAATTTTTTAAAACAAACAATACATATTTTATTTATCACACTTTGCTAAATTCATTGTTATAATCAGAGACAATTGTTATACAATTCAGAGACAAACAAAACAACAAAAAATACAATAATTACTAGTGAAAATTAAAAGGAAAATAAAAAGAATTACAATTATGAAACCTATAACAAATCTAATGTAGGTTTCATACATCTAAAATAACTGGCACGTTCTCCGAACACCCACTATTTACGTCATTCTTATACACTAGTTATATACCTTCTGACTACCCGGATTAATACTTTACACATGTACAATAGCTTTTTTTGTCCCATAACCTCGTGGTCGTAGGGGGTTCTAATGTTTCAATTAGAACTTTTTCGGGGCTTGACTACGCCCATCTCCTGTCCAGGTCAGCGTTGGCACTTTTAAGCAATAGTCATTCATCAACATTTTTATTTTGTCTTAACGTGGGCTAGATCCCACGCACATCAGCTTGTGAGGTGAGCGCACTATTGGCTTTGCTATACTTTTAATATACCGCCGATTTTTATGATATTTTAGTTAATGCAACTCCAGTAAGATGTACAAAAAATGTGTTTTCTAAAATAAATAATAGTCTATATGTGTCATAACAAAGAGACACGATTATTAATGAAAATTACTAATGATAAAATTACCAGTAAATATGAAGTCATGTCTTCAAAGACTTACAGACTAGTTATGTAAAGTTTGTTTGTACACTCCAGTGACCACTATAATAAAACCAACAAAATATCTGTGCAAACATGGACAGCAGCTCGTTTTAATTTGATGCAGTGTTTGATTGATATGAGAAACATAGTGTTACATAGATTTATTTCATTAGTATCGAAGTCAAGTAGCGTGCCACTTGGATGATAAGTCCCACTGTACAGGAACGAGTGCTGTCTTAAAAGTTGAAAACAAAACAATTATATTTCGTAATGAAAATAGATTTTAAAGTTTACATAATTTTAAATATATGTGATTTGAACAATTCTTTCCTCCCTTGAATATAATATTAGTAAAAATCAGATTAGTTTAAAAATAATATAAGATTTAAGTAACACAAGTTAGTAACTCACTGCCTGTTTTAAAAATAAATTATATTGCATCGCCGTTTATAATAAAGATATTATTATCGTAATGTTACATTTTCAAGCTATTTTTATTTCAAGTATAACTTCATATTAAATACATCAACATTGGTGCTTTCTGGTGCAGAGCTGATGGGAAACACAATTTATGCACGTCAATGTAACACAGTCCTAAAGGATTTATTTCCTTATTTAGCAAATAAATGTGTGTCTCTCTTTTTATTTATATGGTAAAAACTTTTTTTATGGTATAAATTACAAATAATCTGATTAAGGATTTACATTTCTATTTAGTTTTGTTCTTACTTTTGTAGCCGAGTGGTGACTAAGTTAAATTAAAAACAATGAAATTCAATTCACTCGGTAGGATATCAAACAGTTTATTCCAGAATTACAATAAGAATGGGCCATGAACTAGTTAACACATCAGTCATCGCTCCATGCGCCACCTCAACACTATTTTACGCACACTCTCCTCTCACACAGACCAGGGGCAGTGTGTCACTCGCCCACCAGTGTGTCCCTGCTAATCACGTGACTGACCCCCCCGTGCATTAAACACCGGTAGTTGGTCAGTCACTCTGGGTGAACTCCAGTCGCGTCGAGGGCTGGAGTAAACCTGCACTGACCCGTGAAGGTCACTACAGCAGACTGCTGAGGTCAACTCTAGCAGACGGCTACAGTTTCCCCAGGCCCCTGAATGCCAGCGCCCTCGCTGGTCAAAATATTGTTTTGCCGAAGCAAACAAAGAAAAGCATATCACACATAATGACACAAAATATGCCTGGTCATAATCTCAGACCCTACAAAATACAACATTAGCACAATATGAGTAGCCTTATGCAATGATTTCAAATCAATCTGCAATGTCAAATGTGAATATAAATTGCTCGGATTTGGGAATAACATATCTTGAATTTATTTAATTTAATAACAATTAAGGCCTATAAATTTTAATAGTAAACACAAGAATGCAGTGGTCTAAAGTTAAACACTAGCTTAATAATTAAAATAGAAGCAATCTTATACTAAGAAATGTCAAATCTTGTGGCAATCAAAAATTTCTACGTGTCCGTTTTGGCACGTTGGGCGATACAGGCTGACCTGCGCGGTACCCCGGGTGGCGGTAGGTCCACTCCTGCATCGGGTTTCTGGTCTCTGCGTCGCCCTGTAGAGATGATAACCTCATCGTCACGGTTGAAGGACTGCAGCATAAGTGACTTCGCGGCTTGGCTTGTGGAGATGGCCTTATCTCGGTCGTGACCTGTCCCTTTCTTGCACGGTTCGTGTCATAGCCGAGGTCTTCTGGCTTGTTGATGACCTGGTTAGTTGGTGTGTTTCCGTGATACTGGTCTAGGTGGGTTGTGGTCAGGGGAATTAGACCGTCGTACCCGTGACCCAAGTCAGCCATGTTGGGCCGATCTGGTATTATAGGCTCTTCTAAAACATTGTTTGTTTGTGTAGAGCTGTTGACGGTTGTTTTAGTGGTCAAGTGATTCTGCTCAGGCCTGCATCGTTCTGACCTAGGCCAGATATGACCTTTGTGAGAATCTTTTGCAGGTGTGCTCTCTTTAAGGAAGGCATCCGTAGTCACTTGTTTATGTTTTCGGCTTTCTCTTGAACGTAATTGCCGTTGAAGGCCATCGACATGATATGTCGTCTTGCTGCAAGTTGAGATATCAGGAATTTGAAATCCACAATAAGATTTACGACGGTTCAAAGTGTTACGTTGCTTGATTACCCGTTCTTTGACTCTGCCGTGGCAGACAGTACAACAATCCATATTTTCACTGTCCCTCAGAAGAAGGTAGAAAACCGCATTGAAATTGTCTCGAGACCAACAATGCGTTTGTGGTACCCCCAGACAGATGTTCTCTCACATTGTTTTGATGTCTACGGGCTTTAGTTTGTGTCCGTTCTTTTCCCCCTTACTATCCAAGATCAAGTCTGCGGCGTATGCTACGCCGCGGGGCGTATCTAGTAGTAATTAGTATGGCAATCCAGACACACACACACTCACAAAGGACGTAACAGATTTTAAAAAATGTTTAATTACAATTTTAAAATAAATATAATTTGAACAAAATCCCTAACAATAAATAATGAAATCTTAATCCCTTTTAGCCAATATAATCAAACCTATGCCTGCAACATCAATCACATGTCTCGGTCCGCAGTGTAATTAAATGTGATCTGCTTGTACGATGTACCTCCGTAGAGGAGCGGTATATCTGTCTAGTGGTGCATGATGTTCTTGGTGTGACGTGTACACGTGTAGGGGTGACCTTTTGGATGGATAGCTGGGGGGGGGGACTCTTCGGCGTGAATCCACGTGTGAGAAAATACCGTTCAGCTTCAGGAGGTAGGGAAGCTGCAAAATGTGTGCAGAAACACGTGGTCTTCCTGGGTGGTGGAGCGTTATACTCTTCCGATGAGTGACACAAGTCAATTGGACGGCCTGGCTCCTTCTGTGTATAATACAAGGTAGGGGAAATAATCTCGTCTATTGAACCATCTGCACTTTCCAACACGGACTGGAAGACGACACTTGGTTCGGGACGACACTTGTGATAGTACGGGCGTGATGGATGGGCGTCCAGTGGTCACGCGGTGAACAGTGACTGTAAACAGTAAAACTAATTTTATAGTCACAAACTAAGTAGTCACACAGGTGGACTCAGAACTTTTATGTTAGTTGATCAAATTTTATCTCACATTAAATCACACAATCGATCACAATAAATATCAATAAAACTTAGAGTTCTGAGTCCCCCTGTGTGACTACTTAGTTTGTGACTGAGAAATTATTTTCTGATACTTCATGCGATATTCTACATTCCTCACTGCAGCTGGGCCTCATCTTTTTTTTTAAAAAGTTTTTTTGTTCATTATATGTCCCCTGAAGCTGTGGGGTTGTCTGTCCCACAAAAACTATACAGTACTGTTGGTGACAAAACTTCAGTTCCGGACTTGTCCAAAAGAGAACATTTTTTTTTCTTGTACCTGCTTTTATAACTTATTGTCAATGAACGCTGATTGGCCATTATCTAATTTCATTTGGTTTCAGTCAACAGAGCTAGTCCACTTCTGGCCCCTAGGTATAACATCGAGAAGTTTCTCTTACATACTCTGCCCTAAATAAAATAGGGGAAGGGTGGGGTTTTACCATGTTTTATTATCTCCCTTGTTTTCATTTTAGGGGTCACAGAGCAGGAAATTTAACACGAGGCTTAAGGGTCCCGTAATTTTCTTCGCTGGTGATATTGGTTATCTCTGTCTGTTACATCTGTTAATGTTAGTGTGGTCTGTCAGTTTGTAAGATATGTTGGGGTTGTCTGTGTTTAAGTTGGTTTGTGTTGTATGTCCATAAGTTTGTTCTTATTGTTAAGGTTGTTTTATGCCAGAGATTTCTCATATTTAGTATTACCTAAATAGTTTGATGTTTGAATTGTGTGTGTGTTAGTTGTCTGTTTGTTAGTATTGTCTGTCCGTTAATAAAAAAACCATCTAAGTGATATAGTATCATTAGTCACAGGTGATGCTCCAGCGATGGTAGGGCGCTACAAGGGTTTTTTTTAATATTAAAAAATGAGGTGTCGAATGCATTCACAGTACTCTGTATCATCCATCGTCAACATCTAGTTGCCACAATTTAAGTTTATACTTACATAAGTCATTAAATAATTTAATTAAAATCTATCTACTTAATAAAAAGCAACTCATCGACTAACATATTATTTACACAGTTTTGCGTTGAAGAGAATAAAGAATGTAATCGTGTGCAAATTCCTATAGAAGTTCATCTGTTGTATTTTATTTGTATAATTTATTTACAGTACATGCGATCTATCTGAAATTTTGATACATCATTTTTATCATCGGCACGAAGCTGCCTGCAAAATTTCAGCTTACGAGGAAGTGGGCAAAAGTTATTTCAGAAAACAATCAAGCAAGGGCTCAAACAGACACCACAAGTTAACATAAAGGATTTAAAAAGAAAAGTTAATGACAACCATCACTAACTATTTAATGAGTTTGATTACATTCATGTCTCTACATATCCTTATATTTCCATATTCTGTTTTAACTCAGCTAAAAATAATATATAATTTGGACTTTTTAAATGTTGTAAAAGCAAACGCACAATCTGTGAAACACCGAAGTAATGGTAATCTATAACACAACAGATAGCTTATAAAAAAATAATAAAACCGCAAGTCAATTAAATATATATCTAATATATAATAACAAAGGAAGACATATTGAATAGAGAAATAAATAGAAAAGCTACAACATATAAAGACAGCTTCCTATAAAAAAGCAGTTTCAGAAAAAAAGGAACAAATAAATATGTTTTAATATGCACTTACTGTAAGGATATCGCTGGTATGTTCTTCTATAAGGGTGTGAATGTTGGACAATAGACAAAGAAGCAAGGAAAATATTTGATGCAGAAGAAATGTGGTTTCTAAGGAGCTTTATGACTATGTCATGAAAGGAAAACAAACCAAATACTGAGTTGTTAAGTGCAGCTAGTGCCCAAAGATGAATCATATAAAACTACGCGACAACAAGGAAATGTGTATCATGGTTAATAAGGATATGCAATTGCAACACTAGCTTTAGGTTAGTGTGTTTTTAGTTTATGCAGTCAACTCTTGATAGTGTTTTATATTCTGTTATTACTTTTGTAAAATTCCTTTCAAAATACAGCTAAGAAAGATTATATGCATTCCATAGTAACAATTAAGCGTTAAAAAAGTATGTAAAAATATAGACATGCAATAAAAATATTCTTTAGCTATAAAAAAGAGGAAAATGCATATTTTGGAGAAAAACATGTCATATGTATCAATTTATATAATCAATTTGGACGTGCATTAAATTCTTTTTCCCGCAGTGACGCACCACAAAGCACCGGTGCTGATGTATTTAATATGACTTTGGGTTAAAAAAACTGAGAAAATAGAAAAAAATGAAAATCATAATTATAAAATAGCCATGAAATTGTAATTAGAAATTTATGAGACATTAAATTAATTATTTTTGTTTTATAAATGTTTCATTAAATGTAAAATAAAAATACCCATAGAAATATAAAATTAGAAAAAAATAGACTTTTAAAATTATTTTATATTAAAAGAAAATTATAACTATGAAATTTATTTAACGACTATAATATAAATGTATATCTTATTGTTGTACCGACGACTTCCATCTATGTCCATTTATTTGATATACGGCTTCTCTATATCCAAGTGGCACGCCCCTTGACTTCGATCCCTATAATTAGGGATACAATGTCAATAAATTATTGCTAGTATTCCCCTATCCCCTTTGTTTTTAGTTAAAACAATTTATAAATAATATTATGTTTATACAATTAGTACATTTATGGGAAAAAACATTATTGCATATTAACCTTATCCTCACTGTTGACATAGTTACATCATATTAACCATATCCTCACTGTTCACATAGTTACATCATATTAACCGTATCCTCACTGTTGACATAGTTACATCGTATTAACCTTATCCTCACTGTTCATATAGTTACATCATATTAACCTCATCTCACTGTTCACATAGTTACATCATATTAACCTTATCCTCACTGTTAAAATAGCTACAGCATATTAACCTTATCCTCACTGTTCACAAATTTACATCATATTAACATTATCCTCACTGTTGACTGTGTTACATCATATTAACCTTATCCTCACTGTTGACATAGTTACATCATATTAACCTTATCCTCACTGTTCACATATTTACGTCATTTCTTCTATGTGTAGGATTCTCTTATGGTGACAACAATATTAATGTTCTTTTAACATTTGTTAGTGCACTCGTATTCATATCATTTTTAATTGTTCGATTTATAGTTTCCTTCTAAACATATGTTTAAAAGACACTGATTGAATTATGCATAAAGACTGCGCCACCTGAGACTGTGAATATCACGGCTTCAAATTATCGTGTAAGCTCCTCCAAAAATTGTACATTACGTCAAAAACTGTGTTAAATCCATGTAGAAATATGTGTGGGACATAACGTCACAAACTTTGTTAAATCCATGTAGAAATATGTGTGAGACATAACGTCACAAACTTTGTTAAATCCAGGTAGAAATATGTGTGGGACATAACGTCACAAACTGTGTTAAATCCAGGTAGAAATATGTGTGGGACATAACGTCACGAACTGTGTTAAATCCAGGTAGAAATATGTGTGGGACATAACGTCACAAACTTTGTTAAATCCAGGTAGAAATATGTGTGGGACATAACGTCACGAACTGTGTTAAATCCAGGTAGAAATATTTGTGGGACATAACGTCACAAACTGTGTTAAATCCAGGTAGAAATATGTGTGGGACATAACGTGTAAACAATTATCACTTTTAGTTGTTGTTTTAGGTGATTAAATCTCTGTGGATATCACGTGATTTTTATCTCAACATTTTAAGATTGTACAATTAATGGAGGTGGGCGTGTTACTGACCATGAAATCTGGGTTGTAAAATATATATCATTTTAGACCCAAAAAAGTTAATGGCTAAAATTAGTAAAATCTGCCAAATTGGGAACTTTGGAAAAGGCATAGAGTATTTAACATTTCCAATTATCACTCATTCAATATTACACTGGGATTATATGTAAATAGCTTTAGCGCGCGTGATGGAAAATATATTTTAGATAAGACAAATGATTTTTTAATGACATATATTTTTACTGATAACAAATTCACATATATAAAAAAATGTAAAGAAGAAAAATGAAAACGATCTACTATGACGTCATTCACCATTTATTAAACATTGTTTTTGTTTGTAACTAAAGAACAATTCCTAGTTCTATGGATACGGCATTAATAGTTTTATTAACCTACTAGCAGACCCGTCCTGCGTTCGACCGATCTCAGTAAAAAGAAATACAAATAGATAAAAAAGGAATTACATTAAGGGTCACCGGGCCTATCAGTTTAACATATGAAGTTAAAAATCTGTTCATTTCAATCAATTTCATAACAAATATATACATATATTTATCTTTATTTATCAATATCGTGTAAAATTGAATGGGGAATACAATATTAAAAGTTATTAAAAAACACATTTAGGGCCCCCAGTCCCGAGGAAATAAAAATTAGCAGTTCAGCGCCCTATAGTAATTTAATTTATGCTCTTAAGTTTTTATATACCGAGTTTGGTCAAAATCCAGTTATTTTCTCATTATCTAAAACTCAAACTAATTTTTATATAGCTAATATGATGGGAAAATACATTAAGGGGACCCCCGGGCCCATTCGGTTCAAGATGTACATTTTGAAAACCTGTTCATTTCAATTCAGTTTTCTTCATTGATATATTTCTCAAGATCGTTAAAAACTGAGTAGGAAATAATATCTTAGAGTATACCCAAAAAAAGACCTTTGGGGCCCCCGGCCAATTCGATGTAAGATGTAAATTTCAAAATGCTGTTCATTTTAATTTAGTTTCATCATGGATATATTTCTCAAGATAGTTAAAAATAGAATGGCAAATAATATCTCAAACATATCCGAAGACAAGACATGTGGGCCGCCAGCCCTGAACAATTCGACATTATCTTATCTTATCTTATCTGTTTACAGACGCTCCTTCTATACAGAAGATTATTGCGTCCTACGCTTATCTATGGTTTGTGTTTAGTCCTGCATTTTTATTAGAGATTTAAATGTTGATAAAGTGTTGGTTTTCCTGGATTCTTCAGGCAACCCATTCCACGCCCGAATTCCGGACGGGAAGAAGGAAAACTTGTATGTGTTTGTTCTTGCATACGGAATAAGAAAGGTGTTTTTATCCTTATGTCTATCTGAGGGTTGTATTAAGTTATCTTTGTGTTGTATTTCTAAATTAGAATTAATTGCTTTATGTATGATTACTACTTTGCTCTTGGTTCTTATATCCTCTAGTGTTTCAAGGTTTAATGATTTAACTAATGGTGTTACTCTTGTCAGTTTCGAATATTCTCCAGTAATGAATCTGGCAGCTCTTTTTTGAATTTGTTCTAGTTTATCAATGTTTTCTTTGGTGGATGGGTCCCATACAGAAGATGCATATTCTAGTGCAGGTCTCACCAAAGTGAGGTAGCATTTTAGTTTTTTATCTCTATTACATTTGTTAAAGTTCCTTTTTATAAAGCCTAAGGTTTTGTTTGATTTTTTAATAACTTCATTGACATGGGGATTCCATGATAGTTTCTCATTTATTAAGACTCCTAAGTATTTTGCATCTTTAGTTTGGGTCAGTTCTTTGCCATGAATATAATATTTTGAATTTATTTTTTTCTTTTTCTTTGTTACTCTTAACAGTTGACACTTTTCTGGATGGAAAGACATACTCCAGTTAGTTTCCCATTTTATCAATTCATCTAAGTCTTTTTGTAAAATTTTGCTATCTTGTTCTGATTTAATTGTTCTATAGATTATACAATCATCAGCAAATAGCCTAACTTTTGTACCTGTTGAGATGTTGTTGGGTAAATCATTTATATAAATTAAAAAGAGTAAGGGACCTAGCACAGTTCCTTGTGGAACTCCTGAGTTAACCTTTATTGGTGCAGATTTATCCCTTTAATTATTACAGTTTGCTCCCTACCCAAAAGGAAGTCTTGGATCAAGTGATGTAAGGAACCTAAGATTCCAAAGTAGTTAAGTTTTTTAAGTAAACTAAGGTGGTGAACTTTGTCAAATGCTTTTGAGAAGTCTAGTAATATTGTATCTATTTGATCATTTTTGTCCAAGCCTTTTGATAGTTCATCTATTAAACCTATTAATTGTGTTTCACATGATCTGTTTTTTCTAAAGCCGTGTTGATGTGGGCATGGGGCATTATATTTGTCAAGGTGGTTAACTATTCTACTATATATTATGTGTTCTAGTAATTTACAGGTGATACTAGTAAGTGATACAGGCCTGTAATTACAAGGGTCTGATTTATCCCCTTTCTTAAAGAGTGGACGTACATTAGCTAATTTCCAATCCTGGGGCACTTTAACCTGGTTTAGAGAGGCTTGAAAGAGAACTACAAGGATTGGGGACAGTTCATTGCTTAGTTCTTTTAATAATCTTGCAGGCAAATCATCTGGGCCAGTAGCTTTGTTTATTTTTAAGTTTTTTAGGAGTGAATGTATACCTATCTCATCTACAGTTATGTTACCTATTTCCTCCATTTTATTTAAATTTATTAAAACTTCCTTGTCGCCTGAGGCAGAAAAAGATGATGCAAAATATGTGTTAAGGATATTAGCTTTAGTTTCATTATCATTATAGGTTTTATTATTTGAGCCTTTTAGTGTGGCTATTCCTGAAGGTTCCATTTTTTTAGATTTGATTAAGGACCATACGTTTTTAGAAGTGCAGTGCCCTTTGTTATTTTAATATGCGCTACCAAGATTTTTTATCCAAATTTATTTTAAGATCTATTCATTTACTCAGTAGCTAACGCGGAAACTAATTTTTATATAGCTCATATAAACAAAAAAAAACGTCATTAAGGGGCCCAGGGCCCAATTAGTGCAATATGTCTATTTCAAAACACCTGTTTATTTCAATCAATTTCATAGCGGAGATATTTCTCTTTATGTATCTAGATCTTTAATACTTGAATGGGGAATTATATCTTAAAAGTTTATGAAAAAAGACATTTTGTGTCCCCAGCCCCGAAAAAATGGACAATAGAAAAATTGTGCCATATATAATATTTCAATATTGGCTACCAAGTTATTATATGCAAAGTTTAGTTAAAATCCATCAATTTACGTAATATATAACGCTTAAACTAATTTGTATAAAGCTCATATAAGAAAAAATTAATATTATGGGCCCCAGGTGCCCCTTGTGTGTTAAATGTTGCAAAACAAAGGAGCCATGTACCATCCCAGAAGCGTACTCAAAAGTCTCCAAAAGTTTCATGGCGATCGGATGAATGGTTTAGTCAAAAAAAGACATTTAAGGCCCCCAGCCCAGAATAATTGGACTTTAGAAGTACAGTGCCATTTGTATTTTAATATGCGTTACCAAGTTTTTTATATACAAAGTTTGGTTAAGATCTATTCATTTACTCAGTAGCTAACGCATACACTTATTTTTATATAGCTCATATAAGCACACAAAAAAACATTAAGGGCCCCAGGGCCCATTAAGTGCAAGATTTCAAGTTCAAAAATCCTGTTTAAATCAATCATTTTCATAGCGGATATATGTATCTATATTTATATAGATCTTTAATAATTCAATGGAGAATAAAATCTTAAACGTTTGTGAAAAAAGACATTGTAGTCCCCCAGCCACGATGAAATGGACATTAGGAAATTAGGGTCCTATATTGGTTCAATATTGGCTACTAAGGTGTTATATACAAAGTTTGGTTAAGATCCATCAATGTACCTAATAGCTAACGCTTAAACTAATTTTTATAAAGTTCATATAAGAAAAAAATCATATTATTGGCCCCCGGCGCCCCATGAGTGTTAAATTTTGCAAAAAAAGTTTCCAGTGACCATCACATGTGCGTACTCAAAATTTTCATGGCGATCTGATTAATGGTGAGTCAGCTATAAAGGACATGCATACATACACACATACATGCATACTTTGATTTTTATATATATAGATATAAGGAAAAAAATTAAGGGGCCCCCAGGCCCATTCGGTTGAAGATATACATTTTGAAAACATTTTCATGTAAATTCAGTTTTATCATAGATATATTTCTCAAGATCGTTAAAAATAGAATGGCAAGTAATATCTCAAACATATTCGAAAAAAAGACATTTGAGGCCTCAAGCCCTGAACAATTGGACATTAGAAGTGCAGTGCCCTTTATTATTTTAATATGGGCTACCAAGTTTTTTATATACAAAGTTTGGTTAAGATAAATTCATTTACTCAGTAGCTATCACATAAACTAATTTTTATATAGCTCATATCAGCAAAAAAATGACATTAAGGTCCCCAGGGCCCAATTAGTGCAAGATGTCAAGTTTAAAACTCCTGTTTATTTCAATCAATTTCATAGCGGATATATTTATCTATATTTATATAGATCTTTAATACTTGAATGGGGAATACAATCTTAAATGTTTATAAAAAAGACATTTTGGGCCCCCAGCCACGATGAAATGGACATTAGAAAATGAGTGCCCTATATTTTTTCAATATTGGCTACTAAGTTGTTATATACAAAGTTTGGTTAAGATCCATGAATGTACCTAATAGCTAACGCTTAAACTAATTTTTATACAGCTCATATAAGAAATAAAATCATATTATGGGCCCCCGGCGCACCATGAGTGCTAAATTTTTGCAAAAAAAGTAGCCAGTTACCATCCCAGGAGCGAACTCAAAAGTCTCCAAAAGTTTCATGGCGATCGTATGAATTGTTTAGTCGGCTATAAAGGACATACATACATACATACATACTTTGATTTGTATATATTTAGATTATATTTCCCACATGTGTATTAAAAGTTTTCATATGTTATGTTCCACAGCAATTACAGCCTTAAAAATATCAACTTCACTTATACACACCATGCCCGGTTTTTAAACGTGACTTTTCTCGCAAATGGTATTCCATCTCCTAATTGATAAGAGCTACAATTTGAGAACCTAATCCCAGTTGTTTGAAATCTTGGTGACATTGTTGTTACTATTTGAGAACCTAATCCCAGTTGTTTGGAATCTTGGTGACATTGTTTTTACTATTTGAGAACCTAATCCCAGTTGTTTGGGATCTTGGTGACATTGTTGTTACTGTTGGCTGGAGCTACGACTGGGTCGAGTTCCCTTTGTAAGATCAAATGTGATGTCTTTTTATAGGATCAATTTGAGATGTCCTTCCATGTGTTACTGTTTAGATGTCCTCCCATGTATTAATGTTTAGATGTCCTTCCATGTATTAATGTTCAATTGTCCTTCGGAGTATTAATCTTTAAATACCCTCTTCTGGAATCATTTTATGATGTCTTCTCATAGAGTGATGTTTAGATGTCTTGCCATGGGATCATTTTGAGACGTCCAGCTATGGAAGTGAATGAACACACAAACATGTCCTTTATCAGAGTGCGCTTTCAAGTCTACTGCAACAAATAACTGGAACAATCTTCCATAATCATAGAGGGAGTGTAACAACATAGAATTATTAAATAAACATCATCATCATATGTTTAGATGTCCTGCTTTTGAATCATGTTGAGAGGACATCCCAAACATATGTGTATAGATGTCTTTCATAGAATTATGTTTAAATAGGATTCTTTTAAAAATAGATTTTTACCGAAACATCGTGTTGCTATGACAAACACTTTGATTATTTTAATACTTCTGCTAGAAGGATTATAGTTACATTTTTTATCCAATAGGATAACATTGACATTCAAAAAATGCTACATATTTTTAAATCTCATTTAAACTACTCACCAAAAACAGGTGTAACAGGCCAGATTAAACTCATGTCTAGAACGGTGGTCGGACACTTTGACCCGGGACGATTCGACCCCGGACGGTTCGACCATGCCAGTTCGATCACAGGAAATTTTGACCCTAGGACGTTTCAACCATTGTCGGTTCAACCACGGACCATTCAACCCCGGGCGATTCAACCCCTACGACTACGGGGTTATAACGACCACGAGGTTATGTGACCAAAAAAAAATATACACGGATAACCAGTCAACATTCAACGCCAATTCATGATTGTGATCAATGCGCCTTTCCTCTGAGGTAGAAAGTCCTTCTAAACCTATCCAACTCCACCCCAACCCCGTCCGATGTAATCAGACAATAAAACGACAATGTGGTCAGATAGTCCTTTCTAAGGGTGCCTACATTCTCTCTGTGGTCAGATAGTCCTTTCTAAAGGTGCCTACATTCTCTCTGTGGTCAGTCCTTTCTAAAGGTGCCTACATTCTCTCTGTGGTCAGATGGTCCTTTCTAAAGGTGCCTACATTCTCTCTGTGGTCAGATAGTCCTTTCTAAAGGTGCCTACATTCTCTCTGTGGTCAGATAGTCCATTCTAAAGGTGCCTACATTCAAACTGTGGTTAGATAGTCCTTTCTAAAGGTGCCTACATTCTCTCTGTGGTAAGATAGTCCTTTCTAAAGGTGCCTACATTCTCTCTGCCTCAACTCACTATTTATACCAACTCCTTAACTCTCGCCAGCACACTGCGTGCTGTAGTGGTCACTGAGTTGAGCCTTCGTAACATGTCACCATGTAACCCCCGGAAAAAAATGTAAACAACAATGACGTAACGTTCAGTCGGGTTATTCAGGCCCAAGCAGCTTGAATGTTATTGTCTGCTTGGCGGCGGTATTAACTATTGAAATGTATCTATATATATAAAAATCAAAGTATGTATGTATGTATGTATGTATGTATGTCCTTTATAGCTCACTAAACCATTCATCCGATCGCCATGAAACTTTTGTAGACTTTTGAGTACGCTCCTGGGATGGTAACTGTCAACTGTTTTTGCAATATTTAACACTCATGGGGCGCCGGGGGCCCATAACTTGATTTTTTTCTTATATGAGCTAAATAAAAATTACTTTAAGCGTTAGCTTTTAGGTAAATTGATGTATCTTAACCAAACTTTGTATATAACAACTTGGTAGCCAATATTGAAATACTTTAGGGCACTAATTTCCAAATGTCCATTTCTTCGGGGCTTGGGGCCCAAACTGTATTTTTTCATAAATTTTTAAGATGTTATTCCATATCCAAGTCTTAGTATTAAAGATCAAGATAAATATAAAGAAATATATCGGCTATGAAATTGATTGAAATATACTGGTGTTTTGAACTAGACATCTTGCACTAATTTTGCCCGTGGGCCCTTAATGTCGTTTTTTTGCTTATATTAGTTATATAAACATTAGTTTATTTGATAGCTACTGAGTAAATGAATGGATCTTAACCAAACTTTGTATATAAAAACTTGGAAGCCCATATCAAAATAAAAAGGGCTCTGCACTTCTAACGTCCAATGGTTCAGGGCTGGGGCACACAAATGTCTTTTTTCGAATATGTTTGAGACATTATTTGCCATTCTATTTTTAACGATCTTAAGAAATATATTCACGATGAAACTGAATTTAAATAAACAGGTTTTCAAAATGTACATCTAGAACCGAGTGGGCCCTGGAGCCCCTTAATGTATTTTTCTTATATTAGCTAAATAGAAATAAGTTTAATTGTTAGGTAATGAGAAAATAACTGGATTTTGACCAAACTTGGTATATAAAAATTTAAGAGCCTATATTAAATTACTGTAGGGCACTGAGCTCCAAATGTCCATTTCCTCAGGGCTGGGGACCACAAATGTCTTTTTTTTTGGGTATACTCTAAGATATTATTTCCCACTCAGATTTTAGCGATTTTTCGTAATATATCTATGATGAAACTGAATTTAAATGAACAGGTTTTCCAAATGTACATCCTCAACCGAATGGTCCTGGGGGCCCCTTAATGTATTTTTTCTTATATTAGCGAAATAGAAATAAGTTTAATTGTTAGGTAATGAGAAAATAACTGGATTTTGACCAAACTTGGTATATAAAAACTTAAAAGCCTATATTGAATTACTGTAGGGCACTGAGCTCCAAATGTCCATTTCCTCAGGGCTAGGGGCCCAAAATGTGTTTTTACTAAACTTTTAGTATATTGTATTCCTCATTCAATTTTACACGATGTTGAGCAATATTGATAAATATATTTATATATTTGTATTTAAAATGAACAGATTTTGGAACGTCATATGTTTAAGCTTATGGGCCAGGTGACCCATAAAGTAATTTCTTTTTATTTATATATGTACTTCTTTTTAAATCCCTTATGTTAACTTCACCGGCGTCTCTCTCTCTCTCTCTGTCTTGGGCGGGCGGAAAAACAGAAGTCAAAAATGACCCATATTCCCATGATCCGATGGAACTGAAATTTAGCACACGGACCCATCTAACCTAACAATGCATCGTGTCAAAAATTCAGATCGATCGAACGTACCGTAATTAAATTAATGCATTTTTAGTTTATCCTTATATGAGGTATGTAATTTAAATTCACAATTTGTTATTGTTTTTTTCCCACGTGAAATTTTGAGCTGACGCATTGAGGCGACCCAACGAAGCGACGGGGCGCTTTTATTAACATTTTACGTGTCACTCTGAGCTCGGTCAAGCGAATTGGTGACCAGACTTTTCCCCTCTCCCCCCCCCCACTTGGGTTATGATGCAAAGTTGAGTTAAGACATATTCAGTCTGTAAATGTTTGAAAATAATCAATACTGTTAGTTATGTCTCATATATAAGGGATTTATAGTCAAAAACTTTGTTTTTACGGGTTTGTTTTATTATTTTATTAAATCCCTTATATTAACTTCACCGGCGTCTCTCTCTCTCTCTGTCTTGGGCGGGCGGAAAAACAGAAGTAAAAAATGACCCACTTCCCATGATCCGATCGAACTGAAATTTGGCACACGGACCCGTCTAACCTAACAATGCATCGTAACAAAATACAGATCGATCGAACGTACCGTAATTAAATTAATGCATTTTTAGTTTATCCGTATATGAGGTATGTAATTTAAATTCACTGTTTGTTATTGTTTTTTTCCCACGTGAAATTTTGAGCTGACGCATTGAGGCGACCCAACGAAGCGATGGGGCGCATTTGTTTACATTTTACGTGTCACTCTGAGCTCGGTCAAGCGAATCAGTGACCAGACTTTTCCCCTCTCCCCCTCCCCCCCACCCCTCCCCCCCCCTAGGGTTATGAAGCAAACTTGAGTTAAGACAGATTCAGTCTGTAAATGTTTGAAAATAATCAATACTGTTAGTTATGTCTAATACATAAGGGATTTATAGTCAAAAACTTTGCTTTTACGGGTTTGTTTTATTACTCAGATCCTTGCAACGTACGACGGGTCAGCTAGTTAACTAATAAATACTGACAACTTTGTACGTCTTTTTAAAATCAGTATGTCTGCGAGAGAGGTCTTCACGTGTTTAGGAACACAACACTCATAAGTGAATGGAAGGGCGCGGGTTTGTAATGGTTTCAGCGCATGTGATGTGCGTCGTTCAGCATGTCGACACCTTTAACAACATTTTTTTTTAAACTGACCCAAACTAAAGATGCAAAATACTTAGGAGTCTTAATAAATGAGAAACTATCATGGAATCCCCATGTCAATGAAGTTATTAAAAAATCAAACAAAACCTTAGGCTTTATAAAAAGGAACTTTAACAAATGTAATAGAGATATAAAACTAAAATGCTACCTCACTTTGGTGAGACCTGCACTAGAATATGCATCTTCCAGACAGGAGTGGGTATATATCACCAGATAGGAGTGGGTATATATCACATGACACAACAATTCTGTCTTAAAACGTAATTCTACCAGACCAAAAAATGCATTCTTAATTCATAAACCTCAGTTATCTTCGATAGATTTCCTTAATTAATTAATTTAAATAAGACTTAGGAGTAAATAAATAATTTGTTTAATGAACGAAGAAATACATTTTTCAAGCTAACATAATACTTTAAGGAATATATTCGTTTTGTAAACTCCGTTAAATAATTATTGATCTTTGCATTATTTTAACTTTCTTTTGACGAGCTTATAGCTCGTTATTTTAGGTAAAAATTGTATAGATACCAGTCTACTTTATCATTGTATCAAGTTTGTATTTAAAACATATATTATTGTTGTATATGCAGTCTACTTTAGATTGTGTACATTACTTAAATCTGTATATGTGTGCATGTTAGTGTTTATAGAATCGTCGGAAATTGAAAATGAAATCAGCAGTAATTGATAAATGAAAACTTTGCCTTATTACATAAATTCTGTCAGCGTGCGCTAAAAAGCACCAATACTGATCTATTTATATGATGTTGTACTTAAAACAAATTAATCCGCAAGATAAATGAGAAGACCATAAAAAATTCTTTAATTTGTATTCAAAGTTTTTATATTGTCCATGAGAAACAGTATTCTTGATTTGTATTGCATATATTTTACATTTTACGTCACACAAAATTATGTTTAAAGACCTATGTAATTTTACAAAAAAAGGATTTTTAAAATCATTTAAATTAAAATTATGTAAACTATGAATTTAATTTAATCACTGCCACATATTCAATGTCAGTTTTTTACTGCAAAGGCAGTCTCATAACTAATTAAATTTCTTTAATTATAAGTGGCTTGCCACTTAACTTCGTTCTGTTGAATGGGGGATACTGAGCTAGTGTATAACTGGTTTTCACTTACCCCTGATATACACAGTTCTGTATTCACCTATAAGCAAAACAAGCTATAGCGTAGTACTTCCACTTTTCGGGAACCCCCACAAATTGTTTGAGAAAGTTACTGTCGTAAGCACTTGCATGTTTTGTTATTGGCGCAACATCTTTTTAGTTCAAAATCATAAAAACTCTTTAGACCATAGAACAGTTTCGATAACATATCTTACAAAGAAACGTGGCTCCACAATTGACTTCTAAATAGACCAATCAGAAGAGATCAATAATAAAGGCAGTACGGGAATAATTGTTCTTGAAAAAGTTGTCGCAGACATGATTACTACGACAGAGAGTGGTTTAACTGTCAGATGAGATGTAAGTTGCAAGTGTATACTTTACTTTTTAAGATTTTTTAAAAAATGTTTCATTTGAATACCTGACCGTGACCAGAAAATGACAACTCCTGGCAGGCAATGAAGAAGTCCGATATGTTAGGTGTTAGTCCCATATGATTACAGTCGCTGTACGGATCTTAGACAAAGCATTTTAGATACATTGTCAATAATGAAAACCAAAGTCTCCCTACAGTGTAAAGTAAAGTTTGGCATTCTAGGATTCATCAACCTCTATAGCGGTCTTAATGGCATAAGTTTATATTACTAACAAGATTGATGTAAATACTGGCTGTTCGGATTACCAAATAGAGTGTCGTAAGAACTGGATGTATCTAGTTAGGATGAACTACTATTTTGATAGAGGAACTGGTAGTTAGCAAATCAGATTAAAAATACAGATATATATATACTGGCTACAGACCCAAATATCCTTGTTATTAACACTAGTTTCATTAAAAATGTCTTCTGTCTCCAGTTTTTTCATTAGGATCTTTCTTTGAACAAAACATATGACCTAAGTCTGTATCTATAACAAAATGATGATTTTTAGAAATGTTTTAACATGTCATCGAGCAGTTTTATCAGGAGTCGAAATAGTTTAGCGTTTAACTAACCGTAAACTTATCATTCAGTATTTAGTCAAGTGTGTAACTAAGGCGAGGTTAATTAAATTGACTTTATTTGCTATAACAAATTACTAAATCTCATTAAACATTGAAATGGGATCAAAAGGAGCTAGTGTCATGATTTGTTTTAATCTGGTATCCCTAATTAAAGGGAGCGAATGTAAGTGGCATGCCACTTTCATAAATAGCGCACATACAAAGAAAAGCTGACCTAACAAACTAATTACTACAAGTGAATATACAATGAAAGCAGTTTTATTAATTGCACAGTGGCATTACTCTTTTAAAAAATGATTTTAAAAATCAATTTTTCTTTGAATGGAATATTCCTGTAATTATTATATTACATTACATAGAATATAAAATTAAAGTAATACACTTCTATAATTTAACAACTCACCGACTTGTAATGTACAATATATCTGTTATGTCAGAGTGGACGTTAAATGCGTTTGTTCATTAAGTCCCACCCCCAAATTTGTCTTACGTAAAACGTAGTATTAAACAGATCAGTACTGGTGCTTTTTAGTGCGGTACGGGCAGAAAAATGATACACAGTTGTTTATTATGTAATGCGCCTAGGCGCGTCCGTCGGGTGCGGGATAACTCCAGATACAAGTTTTGAAAATTAAGACGTAAAATAATGAACAATTTAGTGTCGAGATTAACAGAGCCTAATACTCGCTGTAAAATATTAAGACGTGATGTCATTAGTTGAGCTTATATTAATTTGTGGAAAGGGAACAATGTAAAATGAGCCGTTCTCTATTGGATGTGTTTAATTAATTTTTAAAAGTTTATATCCCGCTTTGTGTGCCGGCGCTCCAGTGTGGACGTGTGTGTATAAGTGTGTGTGTGTGGATTGAATTTACAGATATGAAGTGTTATTTTTTTTAAAGCACATAGACAATTCTATAGTTGCATAAAGTAATTACATGTCAGAAAATTTACGCGTAAATGGAAAGACCAATTAATTACCCTTCAAAACTCTTTGCTACTTTTATTTCATTTAAATAATTTGTAAACAAAAATAATTGAAATAGTGTAATGATACATGGGTTCTTCAATAGTAAATTCGATTGTTTTGGGACGATACCTTTCAAAGATGTGGCAAAGAACTTACAGTGGCTTTCTAACAAGAAATTGGATTAGGTTTAAGATAAGATTGATGCTAAGTGGCGGCAACAATTATTTTTAAAAAAAGAAGGGCAACTTAGTGACCTTTGAAGAGTTTTTTCATTGATGGTGGCATGCGTCAATGTTGTCACCTAAACCTCATTGGCACTAAATCTAGGTTAGCAATGTTCACATTAAATTGAGTAACTGACCAGTCGTGCTGTTATTTGAACGAACCCACGCAACAGTTTAGAAATACCGCGAGGCTAATGTTGTAAAATAATGCAGAAAAATGAATACTCTGCAACTTTGAACATTTTTTTTCTTTGCACTCAGACCAACGAACTTTAGAGGGAACATTGTAAGTTTTCCCACTGTTAATATACTTTTTTAACATAACTTTTTGTAAACTTATATATTAAGTTTCAGCTTAATTCTTCCGATTTTACAATAGTAATATATGAAAGACTATTTAAGGGTAGACTTTGACTCTAGGTCACTGAATTCGAAAGTTGGCGCTACTACGGTGCCATCTGTCTGGAAAAATTCTGGTACAAGATAAAACAACTCAAATGAGTCGAAATATTCAATTTTATTTGACTTTATGCCACAATGAACAGCTCTAACATTGTCTTCTGCCTGCGTTGAAATAATATTCTCTCAATTATACACAGTATAGACAGGAAGAATTACTCTTTAAAATCTTCGACAAACAGGGACAGAATTATGTCAAAAACTATGGATATATATGCATGTCATAGCAACCCCGATCAGTATTAATTAGATACGTAGATCAAATATTTTACAAAATTCAACAAATATCTGGCAGATTTATTACTGGAGAATATACACATTTGACAAGAGTGAAATAATTATTTAAGATAAATCATTAAACATAACAGCACTAGATGGAAGAACAAAGAAGCAATACTATTATAAGGCTATTGATTCTAACTTGGAAATACTGTACACAGATATTCTAATACAACCCTCAGACATAGTTTTTTTTTAAATTTAAATACTCTCTTCCTATTTTCGTCACATAAGCAGAAATGGCTTTTTAAAAAAAAATTCAATTCATCAACTTGAAGCTGATAATAAATTGAATTACATTTTGAGACTTTTCCGTCAGGTAAGACAGGTAAGTTTTCGATTGCATTTAATTGCATATTTAAGAATCATTTATAACACTCAAAAAATCGAAAAACTGAGTTAAACAGTTTATAAAACATTTCTAAACAGACACTCTTGACAAAAGACGAACGTCTGTATGAAGCTGCACTAATTATATTCTTTATCCTCTTCAATACAAAACTGTATAAATAATATGTCAGTCCATGATTTGCTTTTTATTAAGTAGATAGATTTTAATTAATTTTTTAATGACTTATGAAGGTATGCACTTAAATGTGTGGCAACTAGATGTTGACGATGGATGATACGGTGTACTGTGAATGTATTCGGCACCTTATTTGTTTAACATTCAAGAAAACCATTGTAGCGCCCTACCATCGCTGGAGCATAATCTGTGACTAATTATACGATATTACTTAGATGATTTTCTTTATTTAAAAAAACAACAACTCATCAAATAACTGAAATATTGATTCTATTTTAGTATTTAGTTGACAAATAAATATTCTTTGGAAATTTGTTTTTTCCTTTGTTAATAGCACGTCTGCTAGAATTATTGTCCAATTTCCTTGCAAAGATTACTCAGCTAACTAAATAGAAAATGAGATGTTATGAAATAGCTTCACAATGACCCTACAACATCTGTATCAAATTCATTAATTCTTCTTTGCAGTGCGATTTTTCTCAACCATATTTTCTTGATATTATCAGATGCTGGCTTGTGTAGCTCAGTGCGTATTACTTCACTTACTGTCGTTATAATTAGTTTTCCACCAATAGTATGAGGTTTTTTCCGATTTAACAATCATTAACGAAATTTCGTATGAAGCCAGCAAGCCATAGCCATCTTGTATGTTTCGGTTGAAAAGATTTTGGTCAAAGTCAGTTGTTTACATTTTTTTTTATTTTTTGGAGTTGGAAAAGAGGATAAATCCTTTTTCTTTTTTATCATCATAAATTTTAGTCAACGTTCTTGTAGCTTGGAACGCTTTATAGATTCGCGAATACATAAATTTAATTTTTTTAAATACTTTATTCATTATTTGATGCTATCAACACCTTTTTAAAGTTATTCTCCGCACCCCCCCCCCTTTTTTTTAAAAACTGCGTCACCGCACCCCATGGATTGCTGCAGCGCCGACCACTATGCAAAGCCATAAAGGAACAAAATGAACTAGCCACAAGAAATTGTTTAAATCGAGCTCCGTCTATGCAAGTGGTAAAAAGAAGAAAGCTAAAAATTCATTGAAATTGTTATCCCTTATTAAAGGGATCGAAAACAAGTGGCTTGCCACTTATATAAACAAAATTCTCATCCAAAAATTAAACAACCTACTTTTCATCAATTAGGCAAAGCAATTACATGATAGTAAATGCATTATATTTATAGTTGTCTTAAGTTTAGGAAAGTAGCTTTCTAAAAATATATTTTTCTTTCAAATAAAAAATTTCTTTACATGATAGTTATGTACCTGCAATACAAAGTGTAGGCCATACTTATAAATAATACTATGTCGTAAGTACTTATAGATTGCAATTAAAACGAAGTTCAAGAATATAACATTATGTTATTCTCATTACTACTGCGCTTAAGTTGTTTCAATTACAATCTCATATTAAGTAAATTTATAGTGGTGCTTTTTAGTGCGGCGTGCATGGAAAATACAGATTTATTGCACGTCAGATATTACAATAGATCATGTTTTAATTTGGTAAATGTCCGTTATATGTTTGTGTGAGTTCAAACTTGTGTCAATGATTTCATTTTTATTTAAATATGCTGTATGAAATTTTGTCAGATGTCTTATTGAATTTACTGGCTAAACAACATAACAATCAAACAACACTAACACACTAAAATACAACACTAAGAATCAGGAAACTCTATCAAACTGAGAGACAACACTTACAATCAAACAACTCTTACAGACAGACAGAAAATACAAACAAACAGACAAATTTTACACACAGACAGACAATACTAACAAACAGATAACTTTTACACACATACAATTCAAACATCTCTACTATTTAGCAATACAAAAAATGAGAAATATCTGATATAAAACAACCTTAACAATAAGAACAAACTTATAGACATACACCACAAACCAACTTAAACACAGACAAACCCAACATATCTTTCAAACTGACAGACCACACTAACTTAACAAATGTAACAGACAGACAAAACTTAAAGACAGATAACTGTTAAATACAGACAACTCTTACAATTAGACTTTTAGGACAGACAACACTAACATACCCATTAGTTTCTGACATGAAAGCGGGAATCGATAACAGACAGAGATAACCCATATCTCCTGTGATAACAGACAGAGATAACCCATATCACGTGTGATAACAGACAGAGATAACCCATATCACCTGTGATAACAGACAGATATAACCCATATCACCTGTGATAACAGACAGAGATAATTTATATCACCTGTGATAACACACAGAGATAACCCATATCACCTGTGATAACAGACAGAGATAACCCATATCACCCGTGATAACAGAAAGAGATAATCCATATCACATGTGATAACAGACAGAGATAACCCATATCACGTGTGATAACAGACAGAGATAACCTATATCACCTGTGATAACAGACAGATATAACCCATATCAACTGTGATAACAGACAGAGATAATTTGTATCAACTATGATAACACACAGAGATAACCCATATCACCTGTGATAACAGACAGAGATAACCCATATCACCCGTGATAACAGAAAGAGATAATCCATATCACATGTGATAACAGACAGAGATAACCCATATCACGTGTGATAACAGACAGAGATAACTCATATAACCTGTGATAACAGACAGAGATAACCCACTTTACCTGTGATAAAAGACAGAGATAACCCATATCACCTGTGATACCAGACAGAGATAACCCATATCATCTTTGATAACAGACAGAGATAACCCATATCACCTGTGATAACAGAAAGAGATAACCCATCTCACGTGTGATAACAGACAGAGATAACCCATATCACCTGTGACGGAAATTACGGGAACCTTAAGCCTCGTGCTAAAAAAAAGGTAATGAAGAAGTATTACACAAAACAACCAAAGAAATGTATACACATTTAATAAAAAGACAAGCAACACCTCTAAACAATAGAATTAAATGGACACAAGTTTATGGAATTACAAACACTGAGGAAACTTTTAAAGATACACATATCAAAGAAATACCAAATAAAGAAAAAGAAATAACATACAGACTAATTTACAATTCAACATCAGTCAAACCTAACTGAGCTCAGCACTTTCGCCACCCGATAGGCAGCAGCCAAGTTAATGGAAGAACATTCAAGTGATTTCGAAGAAGGGGTCAGGTAAATCCGAAGCAACCGTTTCGTCCCCCTCAATTTACTAGCAACGCCATCGAGCGGTGCCGGTTTAGGGCCAGGAGTGCCAGTACGGATTAGCAAAAAGTGCCACGAGGAACGCATTGGACGCCAGCTCTGAGGAAACCTTCCAGTTGGGGTTGCACCCTAGGTAGGTCTTTGATGATCCCCCGGTCTGCGGCGGTCCTAACCATGGAGACCCGTGTGCTTTGCCGGGATGGCGCCAAAGTGGTAGCGGGTCGTAGTAGGAAATTCGATCACCTCCTTGTGAGGGCAACTTAGTGGGAGGCATCTTCGACTGTATGTCCTTGATGCCCAGGAGGCCGCTTCAGAAGCGACCGCTTTTGGGGGGGGTGGGGGGTTCCTCAGCTGTTACGTCCCTTTGGTGGCCAGAAGGCTAAGGGGGTCTTCCGGGAAGACCCATAAAGAGCACTAGGCTCGGGGCTTCTGATTTTATTTTTTCCACATGTAGGTTCATGAGTGATTTCGAAGACTGCTTACCTTCAGAATTAGTCCAATTTTCAGAACTCTTAAAAAAGTTATTGTCCAGCCCCAGGCTCAGGTAAGGAAAAGGAATTAGCACAAAGCGAAACTCAAAAAAACTTGCACAGAGCTAAAAAATTTTTGCTGCTTTTGAATGAGCTATATTTCACACAGTCCTTTACAAATGTACACATCGCACTTCGCATCTATCTTTCAATGATGACATCAAACTGCAGCTGAGAGCGATCCTTTTCAAAGTTGAAAAGAATATATAATGAGTTAGAATTTGCATGGGACGAAAAAGGCTGAATATGCTCTCTCCAATGAGCATTGAAAAGGAACTTGTAAGCTTACTCAGCTTTATTGACTTGATTGAAAACTCGCCATTTGAAAAATTCGCAAACGAAAGTTGTAGGTTGAAATAATAATCATACATATTTTTCAATAATTTTTGTTATTTCAAATAGAGAAAAGAATTCGTTACCTCGTGAATTTTTTTTTAAAATACGGAATAACGCGTAATACTATTCTTTACGGGGGCGCGTTCGTAAGCACTAAACAGCGTAAGTCGGGATGGGACCGTCGTAACCGGAGGACTACCTGTATATAAACATGCATATCTATGCTTTCACGCCTTTAATAAATATATATATAAAAAATATTAACTCAAAGACATTGAAATCATAATTTTCCTCAAGAAAAACATCAACAAAGAAAACCCATCTTTTGATTATTTTTTTTTGTGGGGCCAAAGATAAAAATCGTATTTCCCCCCATCCCCACTGTGGTGGAGGGAGTCGTGAGGTGGGATTCGTTCATGCTGTCGGTGTGTCCAGGCCCAAATGGCTTTATATCTTTTTAAAACAGAAGACACTGCCTCTTTCATTCCAGCCTTTTAAAAAGATCTCTCTGCTGCGACTATTTCTTTTTTTTTCCTAATTTGTTTTAATGTTGTTCGTGTGTTGGGACTGTTTTATTATTGCAAGTTAACTGATATTTTTTTTAATAAGAATTTTCGCGTTTAACGTATTTCATTGTATTTCTTAATTTCTTTCTAGATTAAAAAATTTGTCATCTTTTGTTTTCTGACATAAAATCGTACACAGTAAAATTTTAGGCTCGGGTGTCACCACCCTGATGGGTGTCACCCGGGACGGCCCGCCCCCCCCCCGCGCCCCCCCCTAGTGACGCCACTGATTTGTTGTAAAAATGCACTTAAATAACATGTATTATTTATGTAACTCTTCGGAATTCGGGCGTGGAATGGGTTGCCTGAATCAATCAGGAAAGCCAACACTTTATCAACTTTTAAAACTCTAATAAGAATGCAGGACTAAACACAAACCATAGATAAGCGTAGCACGTAATAATGTTCTGTATCGAAGGAGCGTCTGAAACAGGTAAGATAAGACATATAAAACTAATTATTACGAAATTAATTATTTTCCATTATTCGATTGATCTTTTACATATTATATTTCTTTGGAAACTATATTAAAAATAAATATTTTAAGAAAAAGGAAAGGTAGCGCCATCTTGAGTAGTTAAGGTCCAGAAGATTTCAGTTAAATTTGTTTGTTTTTTCAACATTTTTTTCTTTTAGTTTTTGAAAAGAAGATAAATCCTTATCATTTTAACGGACACTAGGACCCCGGACGCTTCGACCCCGGACGGTTCGACCCTGCCAGTTCGACCACAGGACGTTTCGTTCCCAGGACGTTTTAACCCCGGACGTTTTGACTCTTTCGTTTCTACACCGTGAAATGTTTTTATTTATTCTTTGTTGTTTTTTTAAAACATTTTTTAAAATATTAATTTTTGGTATATTATCAATTAAAAATAGTATCTCCATTTCTATCTCAAACTAAAAACACTTAAAAATGACCTAATATATTATTGAGTTTTAAACATGTCGTTCAAATATTTTCACTGTGATAACAAAAACAAACGAAAGTTGCATTTTTTAAATTTATTTATTTATTTTTTATTTTTATTTTTTTTAAAATATTTTTTTGTTATTAAAGTTGACGACATGCTGAACGCAGGCGCTGAAACAATTACAAACCCCTCGCCCTTTGCATTCACTTCTGTTTCTTATGTTCCTTAACATGTGTATACCTCCCTGGCGGCAATACTGATTTCAATAAGACGTACAAAGTTGTCAGTGTTTAAAGTTCAAAGTTTAAAGTTGAATAGTTAAATACCGCCGCCTAGCAGACAACATTCAAGTTGCTGGACCTGTATGACTTGACTGAACGTTAAGTCATTGTTGTTTAAATTTTGTCCGAGGGTTTCGTTATCTCATGTTGCGAAGGCCAGACTCAGTGACCACCACAAGAAGCAGTGTGATGGTGAGGGTAAATAGTGGGGGCAGAGAGCATGAAGGCACATTTCGAAAGGACTATCTGACAACATTGCCTTTTTATTGTCCGATTACATCGGACGGGGTGGGGGTGGAGTTGGATAGGTTTGGAAGGATTTTCTACCTCAGAGGAATGGCGCATTTATCACAATCATGAATTTGAGATTGAATGTTATTTGTATATACACGGACTTTGTATGTACAAATAATGATTTCAAACTGCATTTAGTTTTTAATGGATACAAATGTTAAACAAAATTATTTTTATGCCTAAAGTTAATTTTAAAAAAGAATAAATTTGTAACAGTATGTTTAAAGTTAATATTAAAAAATTACACGGTGTAGATACAAATTGGTCAAAACGTCCGGGGTCGAAACGTCCTGGGGTCGAAACGTCCTATGGTCAAACTGTCCGGGTCGAAACACCGGGGTCGAATCATCCGTGGTCGAACCATCCGTTGTCGAACCGACCGGGGTCGAAAAGTCCATCGGGTCGAAACGTCCTATGGTCGAACTGACAGGGTCGAACCGTCCGGGGTTGAATCGTCCGGGGTCGAAGTGTCCAACCACCAAGAAATAGACATATTTTGCAGACAACACAACATTATATTTACGAATGAATAAAAACATTTTTGGCGTGCATTAAAATTGAGTTTCTTGACAATGACATTTAAAAATCACCGGTGTTGATGTATTGAAAATGACTTTGTGTTGACAAAACTGAGCGAAAAAGAGGAATGTGAGAATATTAATTAATTAATTAATTTATAAAAATCTATTAAAATATAGTTTAATAACTATGAGACATAACATAAATATATAGAAGTCAAAAAAGATTTTTAAAAACCACGTTTTTATAAGCGGACTAAAAAGAAGAAAATACATTTATAAAAGTTAAAATTTAAAATAAGTACTGTGATGAGATATGACTAAAAACGTGGGCGGCCGCTTTTTATGCGTTTGGCTAAAATGATTAGGGTTTACAAATGACGATTAAGAAAATGAGTGAATTAAATAAGTAGGCCTGAGAAGCCCCCACCCCACGTTTTTAGTCATATCACATGTTGATATGTACGACACGTTTTAAATTTTAAAAATGTATTTTCTCTTTTTAGTCCGCTTATAAAAACGTGGTTTTTACTATTTTTTTTTCTTACTTCTATTTTTTTATATAATATTTAGAAACTTAAGATCAATGTAGCATTATTCTATGTTGTTAAAAATTGCAATGGGAATTGTTTTCCGCGCTAGCAATGCACCACAAAGCACCGCTAATGTATTTACTATGAATTTCAAGTGTTTTGTTTTACCAAACTGTGCATGGTTAAATGATTATAATTTTGTTTTCTTTGAACAATGTTAATTTATTTATAATTTACAATTTTATATCCTTTAAAATTAAAAAATTGTGTTGCTTAGTTTTTTATATGGAGCTGAGTAAAAAAAAATGATAGAAACATAGCTTTCGAAGGACACGATAAATTTAAAATAAAAAGTTATAAAGAATTTAAAAGAACTACACAATTTTTATGTGTACTGTATAAGATATGCTTATCTGACTGTTAATAGACGGACGGTACTATTTAAAACTATTTTCCCAATAAGAAACCATTCTATTTTATTCAAGTGCTATTTCACTTGATCACGATCCCTATAAATAGGGATACAATGTCAATGAATTGTTAGGAGAATCCTACCACAGTTAAAGCCTAGGTCCAATTTCAACAAGCTCATTCGACAGGTTTATGTCATAATTCTTAAAAATCACTAACTTATTGTTGATATATATATTGTATAATAAACTTGCCGTTGTTTTCTGCAAGAGTCGATACTTATTCTATATATATAAAAATCAAAGTATTATGTATGTGTGTATGCATGTCTTTTATAGCTGACTAAACCATTCTTCCGATCGCCATGTAACTTTTGGAGACTTTTGAGTACGCTCCCGGGATGGAAATAGGCAACTTTTTTTCAAAATTTACACACATGGGGCGTCGGGACCCATAATGAGAATTTTTTCTTATATGAGCTATTTAAAATTAGTTTAAGCCTTAGCTATTGCGTAAATTGATGGATCTTAATCAAACTTTGTATGTAACAACTTGGTAGCGCATATTGAAATGCTATAGAGCACTAATTTCCTAATGTCTATTTCTTCGGCGGGGGGCCCAAAATGTCTTTTTTCATAAACGTTTACAATTTTATTCCCCATTTAATTATTAAAGATTTTGAGAAATAAAGATAAATATATCAATTATAAAATCAATTGAAATAAACAGTTGTTAATAACTTTTTATCTTGAATAAAATTGGCCCTGGGGCCCTTAATGTCCATTTTTGCTTATATAAGCTATATAAAAATTAGTTTATGCGGCGCTAGCTACTGAATAAATGAATGGATCTTAACCAAATTTTGTATACAATATATATATGTAATATGAGGCCCATATTAAAATCACAAATGGCACTCAGCATATAATGCTTATTTCTTCGGGGCTGGGGGCCCAAATGTCTTTAAAAAATATTTTTAAGATATTATTTCCCATTCTTTTTTAACGATCTTTGTATACAAAAACTTAAAAAGTCTATATATATATTACTATGGTGCACTGAACACCTAAAGTCCTTTCTTTCGGGGGTAGGGCCCCAAATGTCTTTTTTTTACTAAACGTTTTATATTTTATTTACCTTTCAATTTTTTAAGAGTTTCAGAAATATAAATAAATGTATGCATTATTAAATTTATTGAAATGAAAATAGGTTTAAAGAATAATCTTTTACATTGAATGGGACCGAGGGCCCTATATATTGTCTTTTGCTAATGTGAGATATATAAAAGTTATTTTATGCGTTTGCTACGGAGTAAATGGTAGGATTTTAACCAAAATTTTGTAAGCAAATACTTGGTAGCCCAAATTAAAATACTAAAGGGCAATGAACTTTTGCTGTTTATTTCTCAGGGGACCCCTAACGTCTTTTTTCATATATTTTAATATGTTTTTCCCATTATATTCTTAACGATCTTGAGAAATATATCCCAGATGAACTTAAAATAAAATGAACAACATTTTAAAATATACATATTACAACGATTGGGTTGGGGGCCCAAAATTTCTTTTTTGGTTTTCTATAAGATATTATTTCCCATTCAGTTTTTAACGATCTTGAGAAACTATCCATGATTAATCTGCTTTTAAATGAAGAGGTTTTTGAAATGTACCTCTTGATCCGAATGGGCCCCGCCTCCCTTAATGTATTTTTCCTAATATTAGCTTAATAAAAATTAGTTTAATCGTTAGATAATGAGAAAATAACTGGATTTTGGTCAAATGTGGTATATGAAAACTTAACAGCCTATATTAAATTACTATTCGGCACTGAGCTCATAATGTCCATCTCCACTTGGGTGGTGGCCCTATCTGTCTTTTTTTTCAAAAAAATTTAATATTGTATTCTGCATTCAATTTTACACAATATTAAGAAATAAAGACAAATATATTTGCTATTAAATTGATATAAATAAACTAGGGCTGCGGAAATAACGATTAATATCTCGATTAATCTTTAAAAAAATTTATCGATTAAAATTATTTTAATCGATAAAAATTCGATTAAAATTACAGAAAATATTTATGTTTTTTTAAACTTTTATTAAAAAATAATTAATTATTAATACTTTTTCCTGGATACCAAAAACGTATATATTTCTGGCTTTAGATTTAATGTCCCTAACATCAGCAGTGACCTGAGATTATCATCAGAAAAGTTAGTTCTCAAATTGTTCTTCACGTATTCCATCCTCGAAATTGTCCGTTCGCATAAAAAAGTTGTTACAAAGATTGAAAGGCGCCTTGATGCAAAAGCTTTGACATTAGGAAAGTATTCAATGGGCAAAAACTGGTAAAAACTCAAAAGTCCTTCTTTGAACTTGTCCCTAAGGCGTTCATTTGCTTGCAAATCAGTGACCTCCAGCAGCAGTTCCTCTGAGCAACAGGACACATCTGCCTGAAATGGATCTTGAAATAGCCTCACTTCTTCTGCCTTTCAATCCAAATCAGAAACCGCTCTTGAAACAGAAGCTGCAGGTCTTTTGTGATCTCGCTTGCAAATGATGTGGGTAACTCAGCTGTTGCTTCAGCCAAGAAGACCTTGCACCGCTGAAAGTGTATCGAGTTGTTGGCCTGAAAACAAGACAAGTTTAGATCAGAATACTTTTAGGTGATTGGATTGATCAGAAATTAGATTTTTCTCTCTCTGTAGTTTTAGGTTTAGAAATTTTAAACGATCAGTAATGTCTGCAGGTAAAAATAGTATATTTTGGAGATTAAAACATCTCCAGGGGCCGGATGAGAGGGCCTCGCGGGCCGCATCTGGCCCGCGGGCTGTAGTTTGGAGACCCCTGCACTAGATATATTAAAATACGTCATGTGTACGTGTACGCTTGGAACATATGCCCATTATTGAACCGGTTCCTTCATAAAATGTATTTTTTAAAATTTGAAAACTATGTCGATTTTTTACCTACGTACTATACGAAGACACCTAAATCCACCCTACTTTCATTTATATTGACACGAGTGACTATAATCTTAATCCACCTGACTTGACTGATTCAAGTATCCTTTCTGTGATAATGAAAATTAATGCCTTAAAAACTGAGCTAATCAGAAAAGTTGTTTTGTGCTTCTCTCGAATTGCGATGTCAAGAATTTGATGCATTAAATAAAGTTAATGAATACTTGACTAATTTTAAATGGGCTCATTTATCATTATATCTAGAATGGCAAGGGCGTTTAACCGAAAACCAATCGAGCAATTATATAAAAAACGTTAATAATTATATCAAATAGACCCCCCCCCCTTTTTAAAGTAAAAGAATATTCCGTGTCGTTTTGACTTAAAATAACTACACATAATCGAGTTCAGATCATTTTAGACACTTGCGATGCTTGTAAAACTCACCAGTAGTATTTTCGGCGGGGGGGGGGTGTGCTAACGACGCTCCCCCAAATCCCCGAGTCATGTGAGCAGGAGCTAGAGTCTGGGGGTTGGGGGGGGGGTGTAACGCACACATAAAAGTGCATATTTTGGGGTAACTGTCAAAAACGTTCGCCGACTTTGGCCGTGAGAGAACCAAACGGAGCTGCGGTTACATCACAAATGCTTTGATGTCAACATCAAACCACGCAGGTTAACAAATTCATACGTTATCTTCTGGGTTCTCAAACTTAAGGATTATAATTAGATTTAATGTTCGTGTCTTGATAGCTTGCGCCAACCAGCTTCTATTGGCCTACCGATCGGCACATTGAGAAGCAGTGATTCTTTTTAAAAAAATAAAATAAAATTTTAAAAAATAATTCATTAAATAAATTGTAAGTGACCAAATATTTTAGTGGAAGTTTTATTTAAAGTTATCCTTTTGATGTGACGTCACATTTCTTAAACCCCCTACAGCCCCCTCGTCTCACATCGTAACAAAAGTGTGACCCCCCTCCCTCCCCTCTTATGTGCGTGACGTCATTTATGGACGTCCCCAAAGATACATAAGTAATTTAGTTACACAGCAAACTGTCTGGTTAGTTATAAAGTGGTCGAGAGGAAATAAATGAACAAGTGATGTATTGACAATTAATGGTATAAATATATATATATTAATCGTTAACGTCAGCTATTTTAGTTTTTGTAGCTTAAATTATATGTGTATGTTTCTAAACTTGTGTTGTTTATATTTTAGATATAATATTTAGAAAGTAAAGATAAACGTCGCAGTGTTCTTTGTTGTTAGCGATGTACAAGAAAGCAACAGTGCTGTTTTATTTAAAATGAGATTTAAATATTTTTTTTAAACCAAACTTACTTTGGATGATTTATGACAATTTTTTTTTCTTTAGAATGTTAATTAATATACAATTCATATTTTTATGACACGTAAAATTATAGACCTGTGTTGTTTAGATTTCTGTGTGAACGTAACATAAAAATTTGTATAGAAACATAAAATTCTCATGACGATTTAGATTTTATTTTCTTTTTAAATTTCGAATTTATAAGAACTATAAGTTTTATTTATGTATTGTTACAAATATGATTAATGGACTTTTTAGGTAAACTATTGGCCGTTATGATGTATCTATTAATAGAAAATCAGTCACAAAATAATTTCAATTTTTCAAGATTTTGGAAAAGGTAGTGGGTCCAAGATTAATGTAAACAAATCTGAAATTATGGGGATAGGTAGGTGGCAAGATAGACTAGATTTCCCCTTAGGCATAATTAGGAAGGAGAGTCTTAGAATTTATGGGATCTTTTATTCCAATAATCAAACACAGACAAACACTGAAATATGGAGGAATATTGAACAATCAATTAAACAAATTATTGACAGAAACAAATACACAGCACAGACAATTTTTGGAAGGAGCACAATTATAAACACATATGTCATCCCCAAAACAATATATACAGGAACAATATGGGAACCCCCACCAATAATTTTAAAAGAAATTAACTCACACATAACTAAATACATATTCCAAGGAACAATACACAATATCAAACATACAACACTAATACAATCTAAGCTAAATGGAGGAATAAACTTGCAAGACATACAAACAAAAATACAAGCACTCAGAATAAAATTTATAGGACAAGCCATTAAAAAAAGATCAGAAAATACATTCACACATTATTACTTAGGAATCAGAATAGGACATTTAATAGCAATTGATAACAGCACTGCACATTACATGGGTAGAAATCAATCACAATTTCATACAGCATGCATCAAAGCAATAAAAGGTAATGAAGAAGTATTACACAAAACAACCAAAGAAATATATACACATTTAATAAAAAGACAAGCAACACCTCTAAACAATAGAATTAAATGGACACAAGTTTATGGAATTACAAACACTGAGGAAACTTTTAAAAATACACATATCAAAGAAATACCAAATAAAGAAAAAGAAATAACATACAGACTAATTTACAATACAACACCAGTCTCATCAAGAAATTATAAAGACAGAGGGGCAAGAATAGGCTGTCCACTCTGTAGGTCAGGAGCTGATGAGACTGAACAACATTTATATCTCACATGCAATACAATTTTACAAACTAAAAACACACTCCAACAATTCATACAAGCAGGCACAATACACAAGGTAGATATAGACAAAGCAATAACACTAAACATAATACCAGACTCTATAAACAAGAAACAACAAACTATAAGCTTAAAAATACTTTCACAGTACAGAAAACACATATGGCATCACAGACTTAAGGCATTTTTCCATAACCACAGTTACACAAACATAACATTAGAACACATGTTTAGACAAACAATTCAAAACATGATATTAAACATAACAGAAGATAATTAAGGTTTTTATGTTTAAGAAATAATATATAATGTACATTTTATTTGTTATAATCAAATATTTGTATTTTATTTTATATGTGAATTCATATAAAATATGTATGTAATTTTTCAAAAAAAAATTTAGAGACATATATTTAACTCAAGTGGCACTCCGCTATACTCCGGTCCTTTTAATTTGGGATACAATACATGAACTGCAAGGACTATCCTACCCTCTATCCTAAATATTTTCATTTTTTTTTGAAGTGGCTTATTTATTTAAATATATAAAATTTGTCATTTATTTTTATCCGACTGATTTTATTTATGTTTTTATATATTTCTAGCTAACTCCTCCATCTTGTTTGGATCGTATTAGTGTTGTATGTGTAATAATATTAAACATTGTTGCTTCTAATAATAATAAAAAAATATATACATGAAAGTGGCATGCCACTTGACTTTGCTCCCTTTAATGAGAGATACTATGTCCAAAAATCCCTTATTTCCTCTAGCCTGTGGTATAATCTGAGTTAAAGTAAGACAAGCTCATGTCAATAGACTTTAAATGTGTTATGAAAATTATAAATACACTTTATAACACTTTTGTCTGCAGACTTGACTAAATATTTAATTATACTGTTATGATTAGAATACCATTAAGCTATTTCGACTCCCCATAAAACTGCTAGAGACCATGCTAAAACCTTTGTAACCTCTCACAGATGCATGTTTACCTAGTCTAATATGTTTCTTTCTACAGATTTTAATAACAAGGACTGTTGTTTGTTTTTTGTAAGTAAATTTTGTACAATCTTTAAAACAAAATTATATATATATATATAACTGTACTTATGTAAGTGGCACGCCACTAGACTCCGATCCCTATAATTAGGGATACAGTGAAATGCAAATGATTTTCGTACCATAGCGGTTAACACTAAATCCAAATGAAACAAAATCATATCTCTATTTTATGCTATTTTTCGATGTCTAATGTTTCATTAGATTTGTAACTTGAACGTAGAAAAAAAATAAAAAAAAATAAAACGACTTTGTTACATATAAAAAAAATAATAAATAATAGAAAATCAGTCTATTTTATTCAAGTTCTATGTGACTTGATCTCGATCCCTATAAATAGGGATACAATATATGGCGGATTAAGCCGAACGGGCTAAAGCCAGGGGCCCCCGATGATACGGGGCCCCCAAATTTAGTATATTTTATAAGAAAGATGGACAAATGTTTGCATGAATTCCTGAAAATATCATAAATTATTAATTTAAAAAAAACTGATTTTATAGGCTCACTAAGAGAAAATATTAAGTATTATTGTTTATTTTTTTAAACTTCACTTTTTTCATCAGGCTCGTGTGGTCTTGAAGTAGAAAGTCGCCCAGCTGTGCAAGCGGTCTCGCGATCGATTCCCGGCGTGGGCATCAAAATTTTTAAAAAATTTGTTTTTACACTCAATTTTAGGATACCGGCAAACAGTTATTTCTTCATATTCCATTTTTTCATGTATACTCTTTGGCTGGGAAGGCCGATCCCGTAGTACAGACAAAGTATGTTAAAGGAACCGATGAACTATTTAGTTGCAAGTTACAGTCTTACATTAGCTGCTAGCAATCATTTATTTAAAGGGACGCTGGCTGGATAGGGCCCCAGTTTGAATTGCAGCCAGGGGCCCCTTGCAGTCTTAATCCGCCCCTGGATACAATGTCAATGAATTGTTAGGATTCTCATATCCCAAATAAACCTAGTCGTATGTAAACAAACTCATTTCATTGCTTTATGTCATAATCTATGTTAGATTTCTGCTAACACAGATAAACCTTGTCCTATATAAACACACTCGTTTCGCTGGTTTATGTTTTAATTATAAAACAATTAATACCTTATTGTCGATATATATTGTATACTAAACTTGTTATTATTGTCTGCAAGAGTGTTGGGTCACAGGAACATTGGACAAGTAGGGTCAGGAAAAATAACATCACTCAGTGCAGAGGCGGGACTTGTTGTGGGGCCAGGAGGTGGGACTTGTTGTGTGGACAGGAAGTGGGACTTGTTGTGGGGCCAGGAGGTGGGATTTGTTGTGGGGCCAGGAGCTGGGACTTGTTGTGGGGCCAGGAGCTGGGACTTGTTGTGGGCCCAGGAGCTGGGACTTGTTGTGGGGCCAGGAGGTGGGACAAGAGCAGACATTAAGAAACGGATGGTCCTCGTGTTTGTTCACGTGACATCATCATCAGCCGCATGTTAAACTCATTTTAAGTTATACACTAAACCTAGTTATGTCACTGTTTGATCTTACGTTTGAACATTAAATTATGATTAGGATGATACTGATACTATCTATCCTATTTTTTATCTTACGTTTAACCATGAAATTATGAATAGGGTGACACTGACGCTAGCTATCCCATTGTTGGATCTTACGTTTGACCATGCAAATATGAATAGGGTGACATTAACACTAGCTATCCCACTGTTTGATCTTACTTTTGACCATGAAATTATGAATAGGGTGACAACGACACTAGCTATCCCAGTGTTTGATCTTACGTTTGACCATGAAATTATGAATAGGGTGAGACTGACACTAGCTATCCCACTGTTTGATCTTACGTTTGACCATGAAATGATGAAAAGGGTGACACTGACACTAGGTATCCCACTGTTTGATCTTACGTTTGACCATGACATTATGAAAAGGGTGAGACTGACACTAGCTATCCCACTGTTTGATCTTACGTTTGACCATGAAATCATGACATGTATATGTTATTCCATATTTTGACAGATCACATTCACTTAAAAGCCGTTGATATAATAATATACATTGGTTAAAATACCCCACACTGAAGCAATCACATTACATTTTTGTCAACACTGATGTCATCAAACAATGTGGCTCAACTACTAAATGACATTTCCACTCACAATAATACACTTCCCACACCACAGACACGTTGTCACATAAACAAACATATCGGTGTATGTTAATACATCTATCAATAAACATATCGGCGTATGTTAATACATCTATCAATAAACATAGAAATAACATAAACACAAAGAATAAACAATAGCTCAACATTCAATTCTAGCGTGTTTATTTTCTCTTAAAATTAGACAAACATGTTTTAAAATCTTGTACAAAAAAATAAGAAACTGTTCGAAATACAATCCATTTTTATACATTTAGAGATATAACTTGTAAATGTAACTTTAAATAAATCATTGTAATGATGTTAATGACAGAAAGTACTACAATAAACAAACAAATACTAATGTTACATCTTAAAATGTTTTAGAGAGTATTGTTGGAGGCGGTGTTGACGATATGTGAGTTGAGAGTATACATGATACGTTGTATTGAATGATAATTGGACCCAGTATAGGTTTTTGTCTAATACATTTATCAAATGTTGATGTAAGTTTATAGAGTCACAGTTTCAACAAGACATTAATTTAATGTAATAAAAACAAGAGACACCGTGTTATTTATATAATTGTTGGAATAGTTGGAGGTAGGGATGCACTCATTAATGTTAAAGAGACAAGATTTCATCACTTGGATTTTCTGAGTCACAAAGTTTATAACGTCGAAATAAGCAAGAACAAAAAAAGGTACATGTTGCAGTTTTCTATGTTGTTAAATGATGACAATGGACATTATTTTTCACGCTAGCGATGCACCAAAAAGCACCAATGGTGATTTTAAAATGAAATTTGCATTATTCATTACCAAACTTACTTTGGCCGATTAATGGTACAGAATTGTTTTCTTTGAAAACATGTTAAGTAATATATAATTTATATTTTTAGGACTCTTAATATTAATGACTTGTGTTACTTAGTTTTTGTAATTTAAAGTAACACAAAAAATGTATAGAAACATAACAAACTAACGAAAAATTAGATTTTAAAATTGTATTTACATAGAATTTTAAAGAACTATACATTGTATGCGTGTGCTTACCTGACAACTTCGGCACGAGTGTTTTTGTAACACCGCATTAATGTTTCCGTGCTAGTTTTTTTTTATTCAAGTACTATGAGACTTGATCTCGATTCTTATAAACAGTGACACAATGTCAATTAATTGATAGCATTCTCCAGCCTCATATAAAACATTATTCCAATTTCAACAAGATCATCTCATTGGTTTATGCCATCAATAAGATAATTTCACTGGTTTATGTCATCAACAAGATCATTTCACTGGTTTATGTCATCAACAAGACAATTTCAAGGGTTTATGTAATCAACAAGATCATTTCACTGTATGTATGCCATCAACAAGATCATTTCATTGGTTTATGTCATCAACAAGATCATTTTCCTGGTTTATACAATCAACAAGATCATTTCACTGGTTTATGTCATCAACAAGATCATTTCACTGTATGTATGCCATCAACAAGATCATTTCATTGGTTTATGTCATCAACAAGATCATTTTACTGTTTTATGCCATCAACAAGATCATTTCACTGGTTTATGTCATCAACAAGATCATTTCACTGTTTTATGCCATCAACAAGATCATTTCATTGGTTTATGTCATCAACAAGATCATTTTACTGTTTTATGCCATCAACAAGATCATTTCACTATTTTATGTCATCAACAAGATCATGTCACTGGTTTATGTCATCAACAAGATCATTTCACTGGTTTATGTCATCAACAAGATCATTTCACTGGTTTATGCATTCAACAAGCTCATTTCACTAGTTTATGCCGTCAACAAGATCATTTTACTGGCTTACGTCATCAACAAGATCATTTCACTGGTTTATGACATCAACAAGCTCCTGTCATTGGTTTATGACATCAACAACCTCATTTCACTTGTTTATGACATCAACAAGCCATTTCACTGTTTATGACATCAACAAGCCATTTCAGTTGTTTATGTCATGTTTATTATACATTACTACCTTATACACGATATCAAATTGTACAAATCTAAGGACGTGTTTATACATTACTACCTTATACACGATATCAATTGTACAAATCTAAGGACGTGTTTATACATTACTACCTTATACACGATATCAATTGTACAAATCTAAGGACGTGTTTATACATTACTACCTTATACACGATATCAATTGTACAAATCTAAGGACGTGTTTATACATTACTACCTTATACACGATATCAATTGTACAAATCTAAGGACGTGTTTATACATTACTACCTTATACACGATATCAATTGTACAAATCTAAGGACGTGTTTATACATTACTACCTTATACACGATATCAATTGTACAAATCTAAGGACGTGTGGCAAAAACTCCTTCGTCATGGAAAACAATATAATTTCAGATTATATATAAAATTAAAAACTAAATCATGAAAAAACAAACTTAAATGCAGTGTTATGTCCATAAATTAAACAGATAAAATACGAACGGAGTCGTTCAGAGCTTCATAAATACTAAGGGAACATTGGGGCTGGTCGAGGTGTTCTAGAAATATGTTACTTTGAGAATAAACTTATATAAGAATGTAGGAAGCTCAAAACAGATGGGATAAATGCGTCTCTTCTTCACTGATGCATTAAATCCATGCCACTCTATACTGGAAAAAAACAACAATCCATAATTTTGACTTATGTAAAACGAAGCTGGTTCAGAACAGGCATCTATAACGAAGCTGGTCCAGAACAGGCATCTATAACGAAGCTGGTCCAGAACAGGCATCTATAACGAAGCTGGTCCAGAACAGGCATCTATAACGAAGCTGGTCCAGAACAGGCATCTATAACGAAGCTGGTCCAGAACAGGCATCTATAACGAAGCTGGTCCAGAACAGGCATCTATAACGAAGCTGGTCCAGAACAGGCATCTATAAACGAAGCTGGTCCAGAACAGGCATGTATAACGAAGATTCTGAAGCGAGCTACTATAATTACATCATCACAATTTGATTCACGGTTATTCTATATATCTGCCCGGCTATGCGTTTTTAAAAAGGAATATTTACACCGACCATCTGGTCATGCATTGAATTATTGTTGAAATCAATATATAACCTTTGAACTTTTTGGTTTACACATAAATTGAACTCATGTATAGTGTGGCGGAGTCGTTGTCTAGGGGTTGAGGTCCCCCCTTCGCCACAGATAATTACCACACTGGAGGGTAATTGAATCAGCAACGCTGGGTTTTAGTTCAAATACGTTTAATGACATGAAATCTCCAATCATGTATGGTCAAGGACAATTGGCTATCTTTCTAATGAGTCTTCATGCTCACCAGAGTCCACACAGCCTTTACCATTCACCTTCAATCACCTTCGGTCCGGTTTGACTGTATCGGACCCCGTTCATAAAAAAAAACACCTCCATACACTCTAGTCCAGTCTGCCGTCGGTCTGTACATCGACAACCCAGCTCTCTCTCTCCCATCACACACACTGTGTTCTTATTATATAGTTCCCGTGTGTACCGCCTCGGTCATCCACCCTGTCTCCACGCTGATTACATCTCCCACGTACCCTGAGTTCATCCCACGTTCCACGTGAACAAGCGTTCACAGCCCCTTGAACCACGCTCGCCCCATTTATGCTCAGTCATCCCCACACCACGACATCTGACCGTGACATATAGTTCGTAGCCATGGCTTTGGTGGTGCACATCGTTATCTAAATGTATATTCATTCCAAGTTTATCGCATTATCGAACTTAATATGAATTTCCTGCCGAAATCTGTAAACTAATTTTGTTTGTAAAGTTGGTTATATTTTATCGATTTTAATGGGAACATATGTTAATTTTTCAAACAATATCAATTTAATAGTGGTATTATTATTCACTACATTAGGTGCTGATCTAAAATATTATAAACATTTCTAAATGTTTCTTTGTTGGATCACCATTATTTCTTAGCCTATTTTAATTAGATACGATATAACTATTTACCCAATTTTTTTATGAGACTAGGAAAGTAAACAAATAGCAATATTCACTTTATTTAGATATGATATAAAAATATAGAACCATATTATTATGTGATCTAAATTTCTGTTAGGTAACAGTATTTTAAAACACATATCAATATTTGAATGTATAAATAGGTACCATTTTTTTATAAAGAATATAAAACATTATATATGTAAAAAGAATTTTTTTATTGTCAGGTCTGATGTGCATTACATTTGTATTGCCTGTTAGTGCAGCACCACAAAGCACCGGCACTAACATATTTAATTTCAAGTCTTTTGTGAGAAAAATTTTTGTGCAAAATGAGACGCTTTAAAAAAAAATTGAAATGAAATTTAAAATGACGTGAGACAAAGTATTATAATTCTGTGTGACCTATGTTTTTTATTAAATTATAATAACTTAAAAGTATGATATAAATATGTTATGGGAGTGAAACATAGATTTAAACATATAATGGATTTAGAATAATGAAAACTAAGAAATGAAAATATTAAATGTAAGATGTATGCATCTCTCATTGATATAACGCTATTTACGTCGTGAGTTCCGTGGGAAGATTATATTTATCAAAGTGGCATGCCACTTAACTCGATCCCTAGATTTAGGGACACAATGTCAATTAATTGCGAGGCTTTTCGTACTCACGGGTTTACACTGAATCCAAATAAAACAAGGTCATATCTATGTTTCATGCAATTATAGAGCCATATATTAAGAGAAAAAATGTTTTGTTTTGCTTTTTTTGCAGAAAAAATCTTTATAAACATTGATTTTAATAAACTTTTTAAAAAAAGTAAAACGTAAAAAGTAAGAAAAGTTTGAAAATAGAAAAAATGCTCATGGCCTTAAATCAAAATTACTAAAAGTTTTTCTTTATATTATTATTAAATTGCCCTGTTTAAAATAATTATTTGAATGTAACTTTCTAATATCAAAGTTCCAGAAACTGATTAAGGAAATATAGACAGTTAACTGCTAAAATAATTGTTAAGAAGATAAGGTTTATTTTATTTTGATTCTCTAAAGTTATGGACAAGGATATCCTAAAATATTCTCAAGTAAAGAATCTGGCAGCTCTTTCTTGAATTTGTTCTAGTTTATCAACTTTTTCATTGGTGGATGGCTCCAGGGGCGGATTTTATTTACTTAGTGCTGCTTTTTGTGTCTGTACTCTCACAAAAAAAACCGTTCTTTGCACTGTCTATGATGAGCACGTCTGCGGCGTATACTACGCAGCAGATCTCTCCTGAGTTCCTTCTTTTCATTCACTCCCGGCGTTTGCCCAAACCCACCCCATTTTGACAACTGTGTCTTTCAGGAAGTCTTCAACCGTCACTAACCGATTAGCGGAGTAAGCTACGCGCGGGTCAGCTAGTTTATTTTATGTCTCTATGGCCAGTCGAATTTGGCCGTATTTATTAAGGGAAATTCTGTGGGAGCAGAAGCTGGCGCCAGATTGGTAAAAATGACCGTATGCCGGATTTGCCGGAGCCAAAATCCGGAACATCCCTAATCCTAACTAGGACTGTCAATGTTGTTGAAAAAGCTGCGCGGGTTCTCGTTCAAAACGCCGCATAATTTTCGTGGTCATAACGGCAATAGATTGAAGCCTACTCACCATTCTTTCACCTCATTTCACAAAGTAGCTTACTTCCAAAAACATACTATTGTGCTCTACAAACCTTTATTTCACACAGTAGCTTACTTCCAAAAACATACTATTGTGCTCTACAAACATTTATATAACACAGTAGCTTACTTCTAAAAACATACTATTGTGCTCTACAAACATTTATTTCACACAGTAGCTTACTTCCAAAAACATACTATTGTGCTCTACAAACCTTTATTTCACACAGTAGCTTACTTCTAAAAACATACTATTGTGCTCTACAAACCTTTATTTCACACAGTAGCTTACTTCTAAAAACATACTATTGTGCTCTACAAACCTTTATTTCACACAGTAGCTTACTTCTAAAAACATACTATTGTGCTCTACAAACATTTATTTCACACAGTAGCTTACTTCCAAAAACATACTATTGTGCTCTACAAACCTTTATTTCACACATTAGCTTACTTCCAAAAACATTATCTTGTGATCAGCAAATCTTTATTCCTGCTGTAAATGCATTCGTCATACTCATGAACTAAAACTACAGTAAACTGAACGTTCAAACAAAATGTCAACAATAATGACGTAACGTTCAGTCAGGTCATAGGGCCCAGCAGCTGGAATGTTAATGTCCGCTAAGCGGCGGTCAATGTTCCCTCTAAGGTTCGTTGGTTCGTGTGCAACTGCAAAGTAAAATAAAAAAGTCGTGAGCAAAGTTGCACAGCATCCATTTTTTGTGCAATACTATACAATTTGCTGCCTAGTTATTCTAAACATCTTCTCGGCGTCGGCCAAAGAACTGCGTAGCCGCGCAACCACGCAGATTAGAGGGAACATTGGCAGCGGTAGTAACTTTTTAATTGATAAATTTTTAGGGCTGCGGAAATTAACGATTAATTTCTCAATTAATCGTTAAAACTTTTTATAGATTAAAATTATTTTAATCGATAAAAATTCGATTAAAATTAAAGAAAAAATGTATAATATTTTCTAAAAATGTTTGTTAATAAATAATTAATTATTAATAATTAATAATATTTTTTTTTACATACAAACTTCTCCCGCGTAATATTCTAATTTATTTTTATTAATTTATGTGGAACGGCAACGTCAAATAAAAAATGGCTGACAGTATCAGCGCAGTTAAATTTAAACATATAACTGGAAAGTTGAGCAAAAAGTCTGTTTAAGCTAACTGCGGATGGCAAAGTCGAAGATGGTGAAAAAGTTTTGTTTTTGTTACTTACTTTGAAATGTTCAGTTTAATGACGTCATAAATTTCTATTTTTGGCTTTAATCGAAATTATCGATTAATTAATCGTTAATTATTCAAAAGTTAACGATTAATTTTAAATTAATCGATAACAGCCCTATAAATTTTACATACTGACAACTTTGTACGTCTTAGTAAAATCAGTTTTTCTGGTAGGTCTACACAAGAAACACAATGGAATGGCCATGAGGTCATGAAATGTTTTCAGCAAGGCGCGTCAACACCTGTTGGCGGGTGGTAACAGTTATTAATTCACCAACAGTTTACAAACCAAAACTTTAACTTTCAACATTTTTAATCGAGCCTAAATTATTTTCAATCAATTCAAAAAAAAATTTAAGAAATAAAAAAACCTTTCATATATTTCTTGTTATTACAGTAAATATCTTTAAACAACTAAAATGTAGCTTTAAAAAATTTAGACTAGGTGCTTTATCCACATGGTGGCAATAGGAGTGGAGAAGGGAATGAGAGGGGGGGGGGAAGATTTAAAATAAAATTAAAAAAACACCATCGGCTCGTCTCAACTGGTAATTATCGTATATACTCATTCTACAGCCTGTTCGTTCATTAGCCGACCTTTCTCTTTTGAAAGAGACTAGTATTAAAATTGTGTAACCTGCTCGAAAGCCAAATCTCCCCCCCCCCAAAAAAAAATATTAGGAAAGCGTAAACAAAATGGTACTTTTTTTTCAAAACTACAACCTAAATCAGTCATTATGATTGTTTACTTTGTTCTGCCTATCTTTGTATTTATGCTAAACTATCGGCAAGAGCAACTGAGTAACGGTTTCTTTTTTATAATTATTTTTGTACAATTAATTTATGGTGTGTGTAAAAAGAGCCTAAAGCGCCTACATTAAAATTCGTTGTTGAAAACAAAATTTGTAAAACAATTTATTAATAAAACATTCACAAAAATAAATAAAATGTGTAAATTATGTAAGTGCAGATGTTTCATATTATTTAAAGATTCTGGTAGAGCAGTCGAATCTTGTAGAATGTAGAAAAGGACTTTGATGATATACAATAACAACAGCGATATTCAATGTACATGCAGAAATCCCCTATGACGCGCTCGTTAGTAGGGCTGTCAATATTGTTGTTAAAAGCTGCCCGGGTATATATAGCCTATATAAAATGATAATGACATCTAACTCTAACTAACATTTGACTATCCTTATAAGTCTAGCAGTCTAACAAGCCTGAACCACTTCAGCAAGGCTCTGTTCCCCACAGTCTAGCCCCTAGAACCTAATTCTCAGGGTTACCTGTGATATCTGGGAGAGAGGACGCCTCATGGTTTCTCCCCAGTATATAAAGGACCACTCACCCACGCCATCATAGCACCTGCCCTACATTCCTAACAATTCTATTTGGCAAACCTTTGCCCCATGGCTGGTGCATGTGACAACTTTCTCCTGGTTGGTCAAACCCTACGTCTCATCCTCTTGGCACGTGATAGACTGTTTTCAGTAGGTACCAATCATGGCCTCATTTGCATAACATCGCTTGACCCAATTTCAACTGTATCGTTGGTTGGTTCTAACACCTACCCCCAACGGTTCTAAACTTCTAACAATTCTCAAACAATTATTATCGTACTCAACACCAATGAAAACTTCATTATAAAAATTGCAAGAAATGAATTAGATAAGTGGAAATTATATTTAAAGATGAGTGGGTTTTTTTGTTATTGTTACGAGAATTTTTTTTTAAAATTAAAAAATTATATATATTAGTATATCAAAGTATGCGGCTTCCTTTACTACTGCCTAATTTAAATATGGCATCCAAGTGTGGAAAAATCTCCACCTATAGTTTGTCTCAATAAAAATTTATTAATTATAAATACACATTTATAAAAATAATAATTATCATTTGATTGATTTAGAATGGAGGGGGGGGGGCAAATTGGAGACCACCCGGTTGGCAGATGTTGTACGTACGCCCCTGGACATGAGCCAATTCCTATTGAAGAACTTAGTTTTAAAATACTTAAGTAACAAAATACATATTTCGAGGAAATCGTGTTTTTACTATTTTGCTTGTTTCTCTTTGATGATAGGTTTTTATTTTTTAGGCTTTTAAAAAGTTGGACTTAGCAACGTTGCTTTTTTTTTACCACGTTTTTATTACCACGTTTTTATTAACTCGCTTTCGTTCCTGTTTGTTGGTTGGTTTGTCCAAGATTTTTTCAAATCTGCAAACGTAAAATTGAACCATTTCTGATAGTCCTAGAGATCTGAAAATTTTACCAAAGATAGATCTTGGATGACATTGCATTGTATTAAAATTTCAGATCGATCTACTGTACCGTTATTAAATTATTGAAGTTTTGAGTTTATCTATAGTCTATATTAAAGCATCAGTACCGTCTGCTTTTGTTGACATCCTTGTGTTCAGCCCGAGACCACAGCACAATGTTTTTAAAACGTTGGGCGGGCGCTTATTTCTTCTTTTTAGTGTGTTAATAAAAACGTGATTTTAAAACATATATTTCTACTTCTATTTATTCACTTTATAAAATAGTTTTGTCTCAACCAGATGTTAAAAGTTTCCTGTTCAAATGAATTTAACAAAAATTAGACTGTTTTGCTATAGTATAGGATATACTCTTCCATTGTCTTAAGATTCAGTAGCAGGTAGAGGAATAAAAAAACAAACTTATTTAAATTGTATACCCATAACAGGGATCGAAGCTAAGAGGTAAACCTCTTTTAAAAATGTAAAGACTATGCAAAGTTCTGCCACTATATAATGTTAAATGTTCATGCAAACATACGACAGTCAATATAAACATGTAATAGTTAATACAATTTAATTTTCAATCAGTAAGTTTTTTAAGAAAAACACATTTCCTTGCAAATTAACTTGTTGTAAATAATTGTCAATAAATGTTTGAATAAATAAATATTTCCAGACAAATATTAAAATTTATTTTTTAGAAATTTAGAAATGATTTTTTATCAAAATATTATATTTTAAATTGTTGAATTGTCTCCCTTATAAAAATGACATTAAAAGCGCTAACTGAGATTTTGCAAAAACAGCGTATTATTAAACACGTCAGTACAGTGTTTTATGGTGCGGTGCTGAAAGGAAATACACTTTCAATGCAAGTCCGATATGACAATATAAAACTTCAATAAAATGGTTTCTCTTTTTTTTAATTCCTGATATGTAACATATTTTATATATTTATATATATATATATATATTTTAAAGTAATTCATTAAATTTCAGAAAAACCGATTGGTTACATATAAGCTATATGAGATAATCACTTTTGATCTCTATTTTGTCCTATGTAAGATATTACGAATTCGAGAGGACTAACACTATATACTAAGAACACATTTAGTATTAAAGTAAAGATTAAAAATAAAGTAAATAATGTTACTTTTTTATACCAATAATTAAAATAAAGAATTGTTTATTTCTCTATACAACAAGACATTTTGAAATTCAATTTAAAATGTACACAATTTTCCGTTACGATATTTATAGGAATTACTTTTATAGTCTGTAAATAACAGGTGAAATCTATATACTACATAGCTTTGTATTGTAATATCTGACATGCATCAACATTGTCTTTCTTGTCAGCGCGCACTAAAAAGCACCAGTGCTGATTTATTGAAATGACGTTGTGAGTAAATCAATTTTATTAGGCACAATTAAGTAGTAGATCAAAACATGTTTTTCCCCTAATTTACGATTACATTTTTCAATATAGTTCTATGAGAAATAGTATTCTTGATTTGTATTTTTTTAAATTCTAGGTTTTATTAAACACAAAATAATAAATAGAGAAATATTTAATTTGGCGAAAAAATCAATTTTTAAAATAAAATTCTATTTAATTACAGAAAATATGAGTTAATTATTTTTACTGCCATAAATTCAATGCCTATTTGTTTATAACAGTGGTTCTTAACCGGTGCTCCGCGGAGCACTGGTGCTCCGCGAGGTACTTACAAGTGCTCCGCGAAATTATGAGTTAAGTTCGGATTATAATGTTAAAAAAGTATTATTAATTCCCAATTCATTTTTGGTTTTTACAGTAATACCCCATAATGGACAAATTTCTTATCAAATGAAAAGCGATTGATTCGGAAGAACAAAATACTAAAAATGGACCGAGTACAAGTGGAAGCGGTAGTAATGCTCTTGCTGCACATATTGTGTCTGATACAAACGGTAGAATTAAAAGAAGAAAAATTAATCGGCAGTATTCTGAAGAATAGTTAAGTTTTGGATTTACATACATTTGTGAGAAAGAATATCACATTCCACAATGTATTGTATGTGGAGGAAAATTATCCAACAGCACGATGGTTCCTACCTAGTTGAAACGTCACTTTTCTACAAATCACGCCAACCTTGCTACAAAAACTAAAGATTATTTCAAACGATTGTTAGATACGCAAGCTAAACAAGTAAAATATTTTGAAAAAACTCTGAAAATTTCTGATAAGGCACAATTGGCGTCATATAAGGTTGCTGAAATGATTGCTGTTCAGTTAAAACCACATACTATAGCAGAGTCTTTAATTATACCTGCATGTTGTGAAATGGTTAAAATTATGTTTGGCGATGAAGCAACAAAGGAAATAATGAAAATTCCTCGTTCAAATGATACAATAAAAATAGAATTAAAAATATGTCGGATGATATTGAGAAAACAGTTGCCGATAAGTTTTCCAAACGGCATTTTGCTCTGCAAATTGACGAGTCCACTGACATAAGTGGAAAAGCTCATATACTAGGGTTCGTTCGTTTCATTCATGAAAACGAAATAGTGAATCAATTTCTATGCTGTCTTGAGCTTACCGAACGTTCGACAGGACAAGATGTCTTTGATTCTATTTCTTCCTATTTCGAACAATTCAAAATATCATGGGAGTTGTGTGTGGGAATTTGTACGGACGGTGCTCCATCAATGGTAGGCTCATTAAAAGGGTTTGTGACTCTCGCCAAGAAAAGAAACGCCAATATTATATCTACTCACTGTTTTTTGCACAGAGAATCTCTGGTGTCCAAAACATTACCAGTATCATTAAAACCTGTGCTAGACAAAGTTATAAATATGGTAAACTTCATAAAATCGAGACCTTTGAAAATAAGCGTCTTTAAAAATCTTTGCATCTCTATGGAAGCCAAGTACGAATCTTTGCTTTTGCATTCTGAAGTGAGATGGTTATCCAGAGTAAAAGTGTTACGTCGTTTCTTAGAACTGAAGGAAGAATTGATGACCTTTTTCCAAAATGAAAATATGGATGATTTTGTGGAATATCTTCAAAATGACATTTGGTGTGCTAAATTGGCATACTTAGCTGATATTTTTGATTATTTAAATTGTGTTAATACCAGCCTTCAAGGAAGAATAGAAAAAAATTTTTAACATCCACCGACAAATTGACAGCCTTTCGGAAAAAAGTTATTTTTTGGAAAAAATCGTTTGTTGGAGAAAAAGAAAGTAGATATCTTTCCTTCTCTTAATGATAACACTACCGACGAAATTATTTCAGCAGTAACAGAGCATTTAACTTTATTAGAAGAAAAGATTGAATTTTATTTTCCATCAATAAACGTAGAAACATATGACTGGATACGTAATCCCTTTGCCACGGTTGATACATCAAATAGTAAGTTGTCATACCAAGAAGAAGAAGAATTAATCAACCTATCATCGGATCGGACACTTAAAATAAAATTTTCCGAAATGGTTCGGGAGGAATTTTGGATCTTTGTGCAACAAGAATACTCAGCTCTCTCCATGAAGGCACTTAAAATCTTGTTGCAATTTTCAACATCATATTTGTGTGAATTCGGTTTCTCGATAGTCACCAACATAAAAACTAAAAAACGAGCAACACTTACTAATTTGGATGAAGAATTGAGGGTATCTATTTCTAAAAGTAGGCCTAATATCAATGAAATTTGTAAAAACCGTCAAGCTCAGGTTTCACATTAAATCTTTTTATTTTTCTGAATTAAATTTTGCTCAATGTTATTTTTTTACTTATTAAATTTATGTTTATTAAACATTTGTTTGTCATGTTATAATTTTAAACTCTTATGTTATAATGTTTTATTTTCAATAAAAGTCGTACGTATGAGTATTTGATTGGTTTTTTTACTCCTTGATTTTGGTGCTCCCCAAATTTTTGTCATGACCAAAAGTGCTCCCCGACTTCAAGTGGTTAAGAACCACTGGTTTATAACATCCACTTCATCTTTGTAATAACATGTCCCCTATATCTAAGCGGCAGGCTACTTTACGTTGTTGCCCTTAAATATAGAAACTGTGTCAATGAATTGCAAGTTCTCTCTTACATTCCGGTATGTTTTCTACTGAGTAAAAATAAAACTATGGATTTGTGGTGCAGCGCTAATGAAAACTATATTTTATTTCAGCTACGATACAATAATATAAAACTCAATCAATAGGGGTTGTCATTTCTAGAACCGGAAAACGGCATAGCTCAATGAGTAATGTTCTATTTTTAGATTACATTTTAGCGAAACAATGTTTTACAGCATAAATAAAGTCGAATCATGTTCTCAAAATTGTTAGAATAGTAAAATTACGAATCTTTTTCCTTTTCCAAGTCCAAAAAGCTATCTTAAGTTAACGAAGAGTTAACAAATAGCTGATAAGATACTTCCTTCTCAATATACCTATATTTACATTTTCACTCGTATCATTAATTAAATTTTTATGAAATTCGTTAATAACAAATACCAGTATAACTTTATTTATAGATTTCTGCCTTATTACGACAAGGCCTATTCAAATCTATTTCTTATCTAATGCTCCCAAACCAGCTTACACCGCACACAAGAATTATATTAACTAGACGCCCCGCGGCACAGCATACGCCGCAGACTTGCTCAAGGAGAGTGCAAAGAAAGTTGAGAAAGAACGGACACAAACTACAGCACGAAGAAATCAAAACAACGCGAGTGAACGTCGGTTTTTTTTTGGGGGGGGGGAGTGGTGAACTGCCAACTCATTGTTTATTTTCGAGACATTTGCAGGCGAAATTCGGTACACCCCTAACTTCTATGAAGTCAACTGTAAAATGATAATCGGTTTAAAATCGGAGTTAGATAATCGATAATCAGCTTTCCACAAAAAAAACCACGCAATTAACAGCCATAAATATGACTAACCCTCGCTGGGATCCATGACGGACCATAGGGCAAGTGATGTAGCGTTCACAAGTTTTATTTAGCCACCACTAACGAGCAGGGGAATGTGTGGCCGGCGCAATGTTTGTGTACAAAATCACAGACTCATGTGCAAAAGAGCACAACATCCATTTTTGTGTGCAAAATCTACACCTATCAATATACATAAATAGTTTGAGCTGCGGCGCCCCCTTTTTAAGGGCGCCTACGGCACCCACCTTTTTCAAAAGCCCAACTACCTTGTCCTTGTATGATAAATACGTAATATTAAACTTTCTTAAATGTACACAAAGTATTTTATAATAGGTGTTTTTTTTTGCAAAAGCCCGAGTAACTTATCCTTGTATGATAAATACAAAATATTCCTGAAATGTACACTAAATATGTATATAATATTTTTTTACAGTGCTAATCACCACATGATTTTTAAAGTAATTTTAGAAAGAAGCGCACCAAATTACCGTACCAAAAAAATAACTCTTTGATTCAGTCAGCACTGTTTACAACACAAATACTGACGTCATAGGTTCGTGCGTTGTTTGGTTATTGTTAATCTGGAAACCAAATGGATTATGATTTAGCGTTAGGCCACAGTCAGCGATAATTGAGCGTAAATATATATAAATGATTTGTAATCTCTGTCACGTCTGTCTGTCCGTGACGCTACTAATTTTAGAAAGCAGCGCACCAAATTACTGCACCAAAAAGAACTATTTTGGAACGGTGACAAAAATTGTTCAATAGGGAAAAAAATGAATAAAACAAAAATAAATAACATAAATGAAGTTCTCTTTCTGCGGGATTATTCTAGCTGCGCGTCGTCGGTCAGATATCTGTGCAAAGAAAAATTATTTATCTGTATTTTATATTTTATGGAAAAAAAAAGTTATTCGAATTAATGACTTAAGAGATTGATTGTTAACCATACCCCTATTTTGTAGAAGTATATGCGTGACATTTACACAATTAACAAATAGTTAAACATGTACAATTTATGAATAGAAACACATTGCATATAAACCCATAGTTATGGGGTTGACATCAATTACCAATATTCTGCTGAGAATTCTTTGAAGTAGAAAGTTACTCTAAATCTGTTTGGTATATAGTAGTTTTGATGAGAAGTTCTGTCAGAATAATGTCTTTTAGCATGAGAAATATTCCAAGTGATGACATAACTTGTCTCAGTTAAAGTGAAACCTTCTTTGTTAAAGCAGAAAGAGTGTCTGCTGCTGACACATTCCAGACTTGAACACTCAGCAAGAGTTTTACTCATTTCAAACAAGCCCACAGTTTTGTCAACATTTCTTTGTCTAGAATGTTTTCTTTAAGGTTTATTAACTTTTAACATTTTAAAACGAATAATTTAAATTGCATAAATAGATCATGAGCCTCAATGTGAACACATACGAGCCTCAATGTGAACACAGACGAGCCTCAATGTGAACACAGACTAGCCTCAATGTGAACACAGACGAGCGGCATTGTAAATACAGACGAGTGGCAATGTGAACACAGACGAGCCGCAATGTGAACACAGACGAGCGGCTATGTGAACACAGACGAGTGGCAATGTCAACATAGACGAGCCTCAATGTAACACAGACGAGCCTAAATGTGAACACAGACGAGCAAGGCAATCGTCTCCCTATAGTGTAAAGTAAAGTTTGGCATTCTATGGTTTATCAACCTCTATAGCGGTATTAATGGCATAAGTTTATATTACTAACAAGATTGATGTAAGAACTGGCTGTTCAGATTACCAAATAGTGTGTCGTTGGAACTGGATGTATCTAGTTAAGATGAACTACTATTTTGATAGAGGAACTGGTAGTTTGCAAATCAGATTAAAATACACTTATATAAGTACTGGCTACAGACCCCAATCTCCTTGTTATTAATACAGTTTTTATAAAATGTCTACAGACCCCAATCTCCTTGTTATTAATACACTTTATATAAAATGTCTACAGACCCCAATCTCCTTGTTATTAATACACTTTATATAAAATGTCTACAGACCCCAATCTCCTTGTTATTAATACACTTTATATAAAATGTCTACAGACCCCAATCTCCTTGTTATTAATACACTTTTTATAAAATGTCTACAGACCCCAATCTCCTTATTAACACTGATGTTATAAAATATCACCTCCGAAGAAAAGAAGAGGCAAGCCCGAAAGGCCAGAGCTGTCACCCCTGCTGAAGATGGCCCACTCGTCCCTTGTCTCTTCTGTTCCCGAACCTTCCGTGCAAGGATCGGCCTCATCAGCCATCTGCGCACGCACAAACAGAGCAACCCTCGGATGACTAGAGTGGTCTTCGTCTAATCGACGGACGAACAATATAAAATATCATCAGACCCCAATCTCCTTGTTATTAACACAGTTGTTATAAAATGTCTACAGACCCCAATCTCCTTGTTATTAACACAGTTGTTATAAAATGTCTACAGACCCCAATTTCCTTGTTATTAACACAGTTGTTATAAAATTTATAAAATGTTTACAGACCCCAATCTCCTAGTTACTAAAACAGTTGTTATAAAATGTCTAGAGACCCCAATCTCCTTATTATTAACACAGTTGTTATAAAATGTCTACAGACCCCAATCTCCTAGTTACCAACACAGTTGTTATAAAATGTCTAGAGACCCCAATATCCTTGTTATTAACACAGTTGTTATAAAATTTATAAAATGTCTAAAGACCCCAATCTCCTAGTTACTAACACAGATGTTATAAAATGTCTAGAGACCCCAATCTCCTTGTTATTAACACAGTTGTTACAAAAGGTTTACAGACCCCAATCTCCTTGTTATTAACACAGTTGTTACAAAAGGTTTACAGACCCCAATCTCCTTGTTATTAACACAGTTGTTACAAAAGGTTTACAGACCCCAATCTCCTTGTTATTAACACAGTTGTTACAAAAGGTTTACAGACCCCAATCTTCTTGTTATTAACACAGCTGTTACAAAAGGTTTACAGGCCCCAATCTCCTTGTTATTAACACAGTTGTTATAAAATGTCTACAGACCCCAATCTCCTTGTTATTAACACAGTTGTTACAAAAGGTTTACAGACCCCAATCTCCTTGTTATTAACACAGTTGTTATAAAATGTCTACAGACCCCAATCTTCTTGTTATTAACACAGTTGTTACAAAAGGTTTACAGACCCCAATCTCCTTGTTATTAACACAGTTGTTATAAAATGTCTACAGACCCCAATCTTCTTGTTATTAACACAGTTGTTATAAAATGTATACAGACCCCAATCTCCTTGTTATTAACACAGTTGTTATAAAATGTCTACAGACACCAATCTCAGTGTTAATAACACAGTTGTTATAAAATGTCTACAGACCCAAATCTCCTTGTTATTAACACAGTTGTTATAAAATGTCTACAGACACCAATCTCCTTGTTATTAACACAGTTGTTATAAAATGTCTACAGACCCCAATCTCCTTGTTATTAACACAGTTGTTATAAAATGTCTACAGACCCCAATCTTCTTGTTATTAAAACAGTTGTTTTAAAATGTCTACAGACCCAAATCTCATAGTTACTAACACTTGTTTTATTAACAATGTCTTCTGTCTCCAGTTTTTTTATTAGGATCTTTCTTAGACGTAAGTATGTATCTATAATGATGATCTATCTGATGAGATCAGATTTTTAGAAATGTTTTAGCATGTCATCTAGCAGTTTAATGAGGAGTCTAAATAGTTTAGCATTTAAACTAACCGTAAAATTATCATTCAGTATTCAGTCAAGTGTGTACCTAAGGCCAGGTTAATTAAATTGACTTTATTTGTTATCACAAATTACTAAATCTCATTAAAAATGGGATTAACAGGGAGCTAGTGTCATTATTTTTTTAAAATCTGGTATCCCTAATTAAAGGGAGCGAATGTAAGTGGCATGGCACTTAAATAAATAGTAAAAATGGTATATGTTGACGTATGCAAACAAATTATCACACGTGAATATACACTGAAAATAGTTTTATTAATTTCACAGTGTCATTACTCTTTTAAAAAAATGATGTTAAAAATCTATTTTTCTTGGAATTAAATATTCCTGTAATTAAAATATTAGATTACATAAATATAAAATTATAGTAATACACTTCTATAATACTGTATCTTACAGTCTCGTACGGTATGTAATTATATACATGGAAGCATACAGTTCTTGGAGACCTTTTACATTATTTCTAACCCCCTAATTTGTCTTACGTAAAACGTAAGATTAAACAATCGCTACTGGTGCCTTTTAGTGCGGTACTGGCAGAAAAAAGATACACAGTTGTCTATTATGTAATGCGCCTAGGCGCGTCCGTCAGATGCGCGATAAATCCCGATACAAATTTTGAAAATTAAGACTTAAAGTAATTAACATTTTAGTGGCGAGATTAACAGAGCCTAATACTCGCCGTAAAATATTAAGAAGTGATGTCATTGGTTGAGCTTATATTAATTTGTGAAAAGGGAACAATGTAAAATGATCCGAGATCTATTTAATGTGTTTGATTAATTTTTTAAAAAGTTTATATCCCACTACGTGTGCTGCGCTCCAGTGTGCGCGTGTCTGTATCAGAACCGTCTTTACACCATTTTAGACCCCAGGGCAAAAAAAAAGAGTGCCCCCCCCCCGAAGGAATAAAAATTAAATATAAATAATATATATGAATAAACCATTGGGGCCCCTTATGTTCGTGAGCCCCCAGGCAAATGCCCAACGGGCCATTGCGGTAAGACGGCTCTGGTGTATATAAGTGTGTGTGTGTGTGTGTGTGTGCCCAAGATAAAGTGTGTATGTGTGTGGGTTGAAACTAAAAGATATGAAGAATTATTTTTAAAAAAAGAACATAAACAATTCTATAGATGCATAAAGTAAGGAAATGGCAGAAAATTTACAAGTAAATGGAAAGACAAATTAATTACCTTTCAAAACTCTTTGCTACTTTTATTTCTTTTAAATAATTTTTTTTTAAATAATTGAAATAACGTAATGCTGCATGGGTTCTTCAATAGTAAATTCGATTGTTTTGGGACGATTGCTTTCAAAGATGTGGCAATGAAATTTAAGTGGCTTTCTAACAAGAAATTGGATTAGGTTTAGTTATAATAAACACTGTGATCAGATTGATGCTAAGTGGCGGCAACAATTATTTTTAAAAAAGAGGGGCAACTTAGTGACCTTTGAAGAGTTTTTTTCATTGGTAGTGGGATAACAATTTCAATGAATTTCCAGCTTTCTTCTACCACCAGTATAGACGGAGCTCCATTTATACAATTTATTGTGGCTAGTTCATCTTGTACCTTTATGGCTTAGCATAGTGGTGGGCGCTGCAGCAATCCATGGGGTGCGGTGACGTAGGTTTAAAAAAAAAGGGGGTGGGAGTTGCGGAGAATAACTTTAAAGAAGTGGTGATAGCATCAAAGAAAGAAGAAATTATTTAGAAAATTAGCTTGAAGTATTCGTGAAGCTATGAAGCATTCCCAGCTACAATAACATTTGACTAAAATTTATGGTTGTAAAAAAGAAAAAGGATATATCCTCTTTTCGAGCTCTAAAGATGAAAAAAAAACCCAACTGACTTCGACAAAAATCTTTTCAACCCCAACACAAGATGGCAATGGCTTGCTAGCTTAATACGAAATTTTGTTAATTATTGTTAAATCGGAAAAAACCTCATACTATTGGTGGAAAACTAATTATACAGGGTAGTAAGTGAAGTAATACGTACTGAGCTACACAAGCCCACATCTGATAATATCAAGAAAATGTGGTTGAGGAAAATAGCAATGCAAAGAGGATTTACTGAAATTGCTAAAGATGTATGTTCACTGTGCAGCTATTTAATAAAATCTCATTTTCTATTAAATTAGATAAGTAATCTTTGCCAGGATATTGGACAATACTTTTAGCAAGGAAAAAACCAATTTCAAAAGAATATTTATTTGTCCACTTTTTACAAACTGAATACTAAAAGAAAATCAATATTTCATTTATTGGATGAGTTATTGTTTCTTTTAAAAATAAATAAAAGAATCTAAGTAAAATCGTATCCTTAGCCACAGATGATGCTCTAGCGATGGTAGTGCGCTACAAGGGTTTTCATGAATATTAAAAAAATAAGGTGCCAAAAGCATTCACAGTAAACTATATCATCCATCGTCAACATCTAGTTGCCAAATATTTAAGTGCATACCTACATACGTCATTAAAATATTTAATTAAAATATATCTACTTAATAGAAAAGCAAATCATTGACTGACATATTATTTACACAGTGTTGTATTGAAGAGGATGAAGAATTTTATTGTGCACAACTTCATACAGAAGTTCGGCTGTTGTCAAGGGTTTCTGTTTAGAAATGTTTTATAAACTGTCAAACTCACTTTTCGATTTATTTGAGGTTATAAATGTTTCTGAAAGACCTTTTTAAAAGCAATTGAAAACATACATGTCTTTCCTGACGGAAAAGTCTCAAAATTTAATTAAATTTATTCTCAGCTACAAGTTGATGAATTGAATTTAAAAGGCATCTGTCATTTCTGCTTGTATGATGAAAATTCTACAGTAATAAAAAATTTTTTCGAAGAGACTTCAGTCAGCTCCAAAATTGATCAGGATCAGAAATAAGATATGAAGACATACTTTTTTATTGTCATCATTTGGATTCTTGGCATTCAGATTTTAATCAACGGTTTGAAATAATTTTGAAAATGAAAACACCCGATTGGATTTTTGATTTTTAACGAAATTTCCCATGAGATTGCGTTTATAAATGTCTGGTCATAAGTTTAGAGCTTTGAACAGCAAATCCTCCTGAACCATACCAGATAGAGGGTTCGGGTCTATGCAAATATGTTAAGGACGTCGAAAGGATGTGCGCGGGCCAAAAAATACCTAAAAGATTTACCAGAATTCCCGGAAAATTAAAAAAAACACGAAACAATGTCAGTATTTTGTAAATTTCTCGCCAACCATAACACATTACGGTTTGAAACAAACGCCAAACGATAGCCAATAGCATTTAGAACAATTTTGGAGAAGGAATTTTTGAAAAATTGTTTTGGTTCAACTCCCGTAGTTTTAAAAGCAATTTGTATATTGCAATTACTTTGTTTAGTTTCAGAATTTTTTATTTGAAATGATTTTTAATGTCATCTATATTGATAGTTAATGGGGTTTTCCTGCTTTGTGAATTCAAATGTTAGACTGTTTCGCGTTGCGTATTATATTGACAGACACATTCTTGGTATGACTCTAATCTGGTGATTACCCTTAAAAAAACATCGGAAATTCTTTGTTGGAAATTGCGGTTAAATAATTATTCGAGTTTTTATTACTTATTTTTAAGTGCAAGCACAGAATAAACACCACAGCTGCAAAAATAACTGATAAAAAAACTAATGATAAATTTAAATTTAAAAGTGGCTTCCAACAATTATGGTTGCTATAGGAGATTACTTCGGATTATCCCGAAATTGGTATTTAACTCAACAGTTCTTAATCGCTTGTTCATAATTATATTTAGTAGAGAGTTGATTCAGTGTAGCAAACATTTTATTAACGGGATCTCATGTACTTACTCAGTTTTGGCTTGGTTTCAATCATACTTATCAAACAGATCACATGTGGTATCAGAAGATGGCCGTATCTCTCACAGAGCTGACTTGCTTTATGCTGTGCATCAGGGCTCCGTTTTAGGTCCGGTACTTTTCGTACTGTATACAAGACCACTACTTCTACTGCTCGAAAGGCATTCGGTTAAAGGTTAATCATTTGCAGATGATACTCCGCTTTACACTCACACTGATCCATCTGATACTGAATTTACTGTCAAATTGATGTAAGATTGCATTGTTGAGGTAAAGTCTTGGATTACTTTCAGCAAGCTCAAACTGAGTGATGACAAGACAGAAGCACTCCTATTCATGGGCTTATGGAGGGTGGAGGCATTAAATGCCCCCCCCCCTACATTTGAGGGGAAAAAATGTCATAAAAATGTCATAAAGTTGTTACAATAAAACTGAACAAAATTTCCTGAAAGTTTATTACATGGAAGACAGTTTACATTTATCAAACAAAACAAAAGAATTATATCTGCTAGTATAACTGATTACATTACTGATTGTTCTAAATATTCCAGTTGTTTAACATTTTCTGTAACATTTTCAGCAAAAATCCGCAAGCTTTTATATTTATGTGACCATTTAGTTTCACATAACTAAGGAACATTTAGAATAAGTTTTCTTTGCATAACATTTAGAATAAGTTTTCTTTGCTGATTACTTTCTCGGAAAAAACACTATAATTGACTTAATTGTTCATATTGTGTTTCTTACAACATTCACATTATTTAAATCGTTCACAGAAAGATTTAGTTTATGTGAACTGCAATGCACAAATGCTGCTTTTGGGTATTTTTTTTCGAATTATTGCTTGGACTCCTCCTTCTTTACCTGCCATTGTAGAACATCCGTAGTATTCTTGACCAACAAGCTTTGTGATATTAATCAAAATTCTAATGAATTAGTAATGAAGGTGTTGGTTAAACCTTCAGCTGTTCTATTGACAATTGGAATATATCCCATGGATTCTTCCGTGATCATCATTTTCCCATTTTGAATTAGTAATGATGATGTTGGTTAAACCTTCAGCTGTTCTATTGACAATTGGAATATATCCCATGAATTCTTCTGTGACCATCATTTTCCCATTTTGTTCTTTGCTTCAAGAACAATGTCTTCACGCAAGAGAGACCCATACATTTCAATTATAGTGTTTTGCGTAGTTGCCGAGATACACTCAGCGGTTACCCGTCAAAACGGCCCCAGACAAATTTTTAACATTTTTAACAAAAACATTATTTTGTGTGTTGCATTTTAAGCTTTCATCAACTTTTTCACCCTTAAAAAGTGGTAAAATTGTAAAATTATTTCTTATGATGTTATTTTATTGTTTCTTGTCAACAAACAACCGTTATTGGTACCATTTCGCGTAAAGGCTATTAAATTCACTTTTGTGGTGTTATTATTATTGTTTATTATTTGCTAAACCTGACACTGAATAGGTGAGTAAAAATACGAATATATTTGATTGTTAATTTTACTATTAGTCCATCTATTAGTCCAGGGCCGTTTTGTCGGGGACGTTATGTCGGAGCACAAATGTCGGGGCCGTTTTGTCGGGAGCCGTTTTGTCGGTGAACCATACTCAACACTACAAGAACCAATTTACAAAAGATTACCAGGAACTTCATATCCAGATTCAACACGAAACTCTAACAGTTCATACAAATTACCAGAATTTGATTCTTTTCCACTAATTGCTAAAACATGCATGCAGCAAAATAGGGTTGTAGAAATGATGGGACCCAGTTTTTAATTTATTAAATGCATTAATAAATGTTGTATTTTAGCTATTACAGCAATAATTTGTAAGTCTTATTAATTTCTAAGGCTTTTTTCGACCCTTATTTTATACTGAACTTGAATTTAATTGAAAATTGTACCTGTATGGCATTGTCAGTTAAATTAAAAAGTGTTTTTTTTGCCCCCCCCCCTGGAAAAATTCCTAGCGACGCCCATGCTCCTATTCTGCAACAATAAATCACGCAGAACTTTGTCTCTTCCGAATTCTATTCAGGTGGCTAGTTCTGATATACAGTTCAAAGCATCGACTAGGAATCTTGGCTAAATTATTTCCGACAATATGTCTACCAACAAAACCTCGAGTCTGTGCTCTTGTACTAGCTCGTATGGATTGCTGCAATTCTCTACTGTCAGGTGCGCTAAAACAATGCATTGAAAAACTGCAGAAAGTTCAAAATTCAGCTGCCAGATTAGTTCTATAGCAAAATTACATGACCATGTTACTCCGCTACTTTATTCACTACATTGGCTACCTATACAAGCCTGAATTGATTACAAACTGGCCGTTCTCTGTCACAACTTCTTTTCTCACTCATGCCCTTCCTATCCTACTGCGCTTCTGTCTTTCTACTCACTAAGTCGTCAGCTAAGCTCTTCTGCAGACACGCGCATTCTCTGTGTTCCTAAGACATGAACTAAAACATTTTGGCGAAATGTCGCTCTCTTTTTTTGTGCAGCCAAACAATGGAATTCTCTACCATTATACATCTGTAGTATTCCAACTACCAAGGTCTTCAAGACTGCACTTAAGACGAATCTTTTCAAAATTTATTTTCAATAATTAAGAAACAAAATTTCTTTTTAATGATTAACGTAGCTTATGTATAACGTACTGTCATGTATGTGGTTATTATGATAAGAATGTTTATTTAATTATTATATGTTATTATCTCCATGTAGAGTGCTGTGAGCCCGGATCCTTGCTGGAATAGAGCGCTATAAACATTATCAATTTATTAATATTATTATTATTATTATTATTATTATTGCTCTATAATATTAGATGTTGAAAAAAATATGTGTATTATGAATATTGAAACAATCAAGCTTGTTTTAATTTGATACATTGTATGATTGATATGAGAAACCTAGTTTTTCATAGATTTATTAAATTAGTATCGAAGGCAAGGGGCGTGCCAATTTGTTTTAAAATAATTAATTGGATTTTATTAAGTATTGACCTAAAAAGTCGAGATAAATACAGTTTTTTTTACTCATTTTAAAATCAGAAATATGTTTGTAGTCATTTAAGCAACACATACGATGATAATTAAGGTTTTTTTTTACTCTCATGTTCCGTATTAATGAACTATATAAAATCGTAAAATAACATGAGAAGAATCCTTGCAATTCATAGATATGGTATCCCTAAATTAGGGGTCGAAGTAAAGTGGCGTACCACTTTGAAAAATTGAGTGGGCGTGCCAATTTGATAATAAGTTTGAATAACTATACGCTCTCTTAAAAATGGCAACAAATTATTTATATTGCGTATTGAAAATATATTTTCTAGTTGAAATAATTTTAAATATATGTTACTCGAATAATTTTTTCATTCCCTTGAATATAATATTGGTAAAATTCAGATTAGTTTAAAAACAATATAACATTTAAGTAACAGAAGTTAGTAACTCACTGCCCGGTTGTAAAATACAGTAGTAGCACTACCATTTATATTAAGGATATTAAAATTTTCATGCTACATTTTCAAGCTATTTTTATTTCAAGTAAAACTGTATGTTAAATACATCAACATTGGTGCTTTCTGGTGCAGCGCTGATGGGAAACCCAATTTATGCACGTCAATGTAACACAGTCCTAAAGGATTTGTTTCCTTATTTAGCTTACAAGTGTGTGCCTCTTTGTTTATTTGGTTACAACTTTTTAAAAATAAATTATATATAATCTGATTAAGGATTTACATTTATATTTAGTTTTGTTCTTACTTTAAATTATAAAAAGTTATATCATAAAAACATCACGTTTTCGTCTTTCTTTTAAACAACTCAAATATTTTAGTCAAATACTTTAACATACTTTAAAAATGCATGATGTGTGAAAAGATTACATTTTCATGTCTATGTGTATCTATTATCTATATATATAATTCACCAAAACCAGTATGTGCAAATACGCATGGCAAATGACCCTAGCTAGAGTTGACCAATCAATCGAACGTGGTGCAAAAAAAGTGTGTGTGTGGGGGGGGGGTCATGTTTCGAGACGAACTAAGCTTCTTAATAAGTTCCCTTGCGTTGTTCATTCATAGAATAACAGGTGATTCGTAGAGTAGAGCTTATCACGTCCGCCTTACGTGATGAAGGTCTTTGGTTCAAGCCCCAGCGAAAACATTATTTAATTTTTTTTTAAATGTGTGTTCTGCCCGTTCTTTTCCCACTTTTAGGCGATCATGGCTGACCCTTGCTCGGGTCGGCCAATCACAGTTAATGGTTGGCAAGCTAGGGCGGGGGGGGGAGGTAGAAAACCGCATAGCAAATGTCTCGAGACCAACAATGCGTCGGTGGTACACCCAACCGACGTTCACTCACATTTTGTTTATTTCTACTTGCCCTAGTTTGTGTCAGTTCTTTCCCCCCCTTACTTTGCACTATCCAAGAGCAAGTCTGCGGCGTATGCTACGCCGCGGGGCGTATCTAGTAGTAACTATTGTGGCAATCAAGACAGAGACAATCACAAGCGATTAAAATAAATAGAATTTGAACAAAATCCCTAACAATAAATATTCAAATCTTAAATCGTATAAGCCTATATAATCATTATTATGCCTGAAACATTAATTACATGTCTCGGTCCATATTGTAATTAAATTTGATCTGCTTGTACGATGTACCACCGTAGAGGAGCTGTATATCTGTCTAGTGGTGCGTGATGTTTTTGCTGTGACGTGTAGATGCGTAGTGCTGGCCCTTTCGCTGGATAGCTGGGGGATGGGGCGGGACTCCGGTGTGAATTCACAGTTCAGCTTCAGCAGACAGGGAAGCTGCAAACTGTGTGCAGAAACATGTGGTCTTCCTGGGTGTTGGAGCGTTAAACTCTCCCTATGAGTGACGCATGTCAATTTGACGGCCTCGCTACTTCTCTGTATGATACAAGATAGGGGAAAGAATCTCGTCCATTGAACCAGCTGAACTTTCCGACACGGACTGGATGGCGACATTTGGTTTTGTCTCCAGTGGTCACATGGGCGTAAATCCAATACGACAATGTAACAGTACGGACGTAACGGATGGGCGTCCAGTGGTCACGCAGTGAGCAGTAACAGTAAACATGGATGGACTGCTGGCAGATGTTATAAAAAAAACAAGCAAAGCCACATACCAGGTAGAACTCGAATTGTCACTATTTTGTCTCGTGAAGCTGTGGGGTTATCTTTCTCACAAAAAAGTAAGATCGCTGTTGGTGACCAAAACTACAGTTACGAACTTGTCCAAAAGAGAATAATTTTGTTCATGTACCAGCTTTTAAAAATTATTGTCAATGAACGCTGATTGGCCATCATCTAATTTCATTAGGTTTAAGTCAACAGTGCTAGTCCACTTCAGCCCCCCGATGTATAACATCGAGAAGTTTCTCTCACATACTCCGGCCTAAATAAAATAGGGGAAGTGAGGGGTTTTACCATGTTTTATTATCTCCCTTGTTTTCATTTTAGGGGTCACAGAGCAGGAAATTTAACTCGAGGCTTAAGGGTACCGTAATTTTCGTCACTGGTGATATGGGTTATCTCTGTCTGTTATCACAGGTGATATGTGTTATCTCTGTCTATTATCATAAGTGATATGGGTTATATCTGTCTGTTATCACAGGTGATATGGGTTATCTTTGTCTGTTATCACAGGTGATATGGGTTATCTCTGTCTGTTATCACAGGTGATATGGGGTATCTCTGTATATTATCACAGGTGATATGGGTTATATTTGTCTGTTATCACAGGTGATATGGGTTATCTCTTTCTGTTATCACAGGTGATATGGGTTATCTCTGTCTGTTATCACAGGTGATATGGGTTATCTATGTCTGTTATCACAGGTAATATGGGTTATATCTGTCTGTTATCACAGGTAATATGGGTAATCTCTGTCTGTTATCACAGGTAATATGGGTTATCTATGTCTGTTATCACAGTGAAATGGGTTATCTCTGTCTGCTATCACAGGTGATATGGGTTATCTCTGTCTGTTATTACAGGTGATATGGGTTATCTATGTCTGTTATCACAGGTGATATGGGGTATCTCTGAATGTTATCACAGGTGATATGGGTTATCTCTGTCTTTTATCACAGGTGATATGGGTTATCTCTGTCTGTTATCACAGGTGATATGGGTTATATATGTTTCTGTTTATCAATTCCCGCTTTCATGTTAGAAACTAATGGATGTGTTAGTGTTGTCTGTCCTAAATGTCTAATTGTAAGAGTTGTCTGTATTAAACAATTATCTGTCTTTAAGTTGTGTCTGTCTGATACATTTGTTAATGTTAGTGTGGTCTGTCAGTTTGCAATATATGTTGGGGTTGTCTGTGTTTAAGTTGGTTTGTGTTGTATGTCTATATGTTTGTTCTTATTGTTAAGGTTTTTTATGTCAGAGATTTCTCATTTTTTGTGTTCCTAAATAATAGAGATGTTTTAATCGTCTCTGTGTAAAAGTTGTCTGTTTGTATGTATTAGTATTGTCTGTATGTAAGTGTTTGTTTTGATTGTAAGTTTTGTCTCTCAGTTAATTTGAGTTACCTGATTTTTTAGGGTTGTATTTTAGTTTGAAAGTGTTGTTTGATTGTTATGTTGTTTAGCCAGTAGATTCAATAAGACATTTGACAAAATGACATACCGCATATTTAAATGGAAATGAAATCATTGACACAAGTTTGAACTCACATAAAACACATAAGGGACAATTTACAAATTAAAATTTGATCTATTGTAATAACTGTATCTGTATTTTCAATGCACGTCGCACTAAAAAGCACCGCTATAAACTTACATAATTATACTTAATATGAGATTGTTATTGAGACAACTTAAGCGGCAGTATTAATGAGATAAACATAATATTATTTTTCTAACTTGTTTTAATTGCAATCTATAAGTCCTAACAACATATTATTACTTATATGTATGGCCTACAATTTGTATTGCAGGTAAATAACTATCATGTATATATCTTTTTGTTTTGAAGGAAAAATAAATTTTTAGAAACCTAATTTCCTAAAATTAAGACAACTATAAATATAATGCTTTTATCATCATGTATAGCTTGGCCTAATTGATGAAAAGCCGTCGTCTACTCCTACACAAATGGTTTTGTTCATCTAAGTGGCAAGTCACTTGTCTTCGAGCCCTTAAATAAGGGAAAACGATTTCAATGAATTTAGGCTTTCTTCTACCACCAGTATAGACGGAGCTCGATTTAAACATTTCTTGTGGCTAGTTCATTTTGTTCCCATATTGCTTAGGATTGTGGTGGGCGCTGCAGCAATCAGTGGGCTGCGGTGAAGCAGTTTAAAAATTGGGATGGGGGGGGGGAGAGAGCGGAGAATAACTATAAAGAGGTGGTGATAGCATCAAATAAAGAAGAAATTATTTAGAAAATTAGATTTATGCATTCGCGATGCACTTCAAAAATGAAGCGGTCCGCAACAAAATAAGTGCTGACATCGGCCCTTACGTGACAAATATAAACACAAGGACATCTATATTTTTGACGGGGTTGTGACGAATATAAACACAAAGGACATCTATATTTCTGACAGGGTTGTGACGAATATAAAGCACAAGGACATCTATATTTCTGAAATTAGAAAAGTAAAAACAAGTGATATCAACGATTTCAAATAATTTTATTTACTTTATAAAATTTTGAAACCTATTTCTTGTGCTAAAGAAACATGCTTGACGCATACATATGTTTAATGTAAAGTACATTCTCGCCATTAAGCTTAAGAACTAAGAGTATTAGACCCCAAGTAAACATACCAGTTTTGACAAGACAGACACATAACTATCGTATGCAGCTAAAACAGATTAAACTTGAAAGTGATGTATAATGTTTAAATTGTAATTTATTGTTGTTCTATTCTATAGTCGGATTTAATGTGTGTATGTATCATTGTGATTCGTCTCTCTATAACATTTGATCAGTGACCTTTTGACTTCATATCTTGAAGCATAAATTGATTGCTACTAAAGTCAACTAAAAACTTAACGTCATTTGAACAGATGAAATCTAATGGACTAAAGATTTAACATTTGAACAACCAAAAAGACGGATGTACCAAGTCTGAACGAGCCGACCTTTCTCTCCCTAAAACATAAAATTAAACAACCCCGTAAAAACAAAGTTTTTGACTATATATCCCTTATGTATGAGACATAACTAAAAGTATTGACTATATATCCCTTATGTATGAGACATAACTAAAAGTATTGACTATATATCCCTTATGTATGAGACATAACTAAAAGTATTGACTATATATCCCTTATATATGAGACATAACTAAAAGTATTGATTATGTTCAAAGGCGACAAACATTTACAGACTGACACCGAGTGTTATTTCCTGACCTTAAAACCGTTGCATCATGGGAAGTGGGTCATTTTTTTACTTTTGTTTTTCCGCCCGACGCACGAAGAGATGACGACAAGATTTCGAAGTTAATATAAGGGATTTAAAAATATTACAATAAACTGTTAAGTACTCTACGTACAGTACTACATAAAATAAACAATTCCTTACCACATAAAAAACTAATTATAAATTAAAAGATTTAAATAAAGACGGAATGACGCGAAATATTTTTAACGCCATTTCCCATAGGAAACATTGCGTTTACATATTTGAAATGTCTGTAAGGCTTGATCCAGCAACCCCCCTGAACCATACCAGATAGAGGGTTCGGGTCTTTACAAATATGTTAAGGAGGTCTCAAGGATGTGCAAGGACCAAAAAAATACCGAAAAGGTTTACTGGATTTCCTGGAAAATAAAAATTAAACGAAAAAATATCAGTAATTTGTCAATTTTTCACCAACCATAAGAGCTATCGGGTTGAAACAAACGCCAAACGATAGCCAATAATATTTAGAACAATGTTGGAGAAGGAATTTTTGAAATATCTCTTTTCGTTCGACTCCCGTAATTTTAGCAGCAAGTTGTACATGACAATTGTTTTGTCTACCTTCATATTCATTGATTTGAAATGACTTTTAATGTAATCTAGAATGATAGTTAATGGGGTTTTCCCGCTTTGTGAATGCTAATGTTTTATATTGACACATTATTGGGTGTGATGTAGCGTGAGGGGATATGATGTTATTTTTTGTTTACTTTCCGAATTACTGATTTGAAATGACTTTTAATGTAACCTAGAATGATTTACCTTAAATAAAAAAAATCGCAAATTCTTTGTTAGAAATTGCATTTAAATAATCCTTCCAGTTTTAATAACTTCAAAAAAAAATATTTTTATACGGTCGTCTTCGTGACCACTAAGCCTAGTAAGTCGGGACCGGCATAACCCGAGGACTATTTTGCTCAATGAGGTCATTACAAGAAAACTTGTTTTGATCGATGTAAAAATTTGGGAATTGGGTTTATCACTATCTGTTATCAATGGATAAGTTAGTGTTGTCTGTCCTGATCGTCTGACTGTAAGAGTTGTCTTGTTTGATATTGTTGTCTGTCTCTGAGAGTTTTCTGATGTTTTGTGTTGTCTTTCACTTTGTAAATGTTGTCCTGTTTATAATATTTGTATAATTTTTAAAGTTGTCTTTCTAAAAGCTGTCTGTTTGCGTTTCCTAAATGTAAGAGATAACTAATTGCTAGTATTGTCTGTATGTAAAACTTGTCTGTTTATTAGTGTTGTCGGTCTTCCCGTAAGAAATGTTTAATTGTAATGGTTGTCTGGTCAGTTTTTTAGAGTTTCTTTTTTATTGTTAGTGTAGACTGTTAGATTGTTAGAGTGTTTTATTGTTAGTATAGTCTGTTAGTTTGTTAGAGTTTTGTTATTGTTAGTGTAGTCTGTCAGTTTGTTAGAGTTTTGTTATTGTTAGTTTCGTCTGTTAGTTTAGTCTGTTAGTTTGATTGTGTTGTATGATTGTTATTGTTGTTTGCCAGTAAAGTATATAATACATTAGATAAAACATGTTCAGCATATTTAAATGGAAATGAAATTTTTGATCCAAGTTTGAACTCACATATACATAAAAGAGAAAATTAACAAATTAAAAGACTTTCTATTATTACATTCGACTTGCAATGAAATTAATTTTCATGAACGCCGCACTTAAAAGCACTGCTATCGACATACTTTATATGTGGTTGTAATTGAGACAAATTAAGTGGCAAGACTAAGTAGAATATGATATTATTTTCTTTAACTTCGGTTAAATATCAATTTACACGCCTATGCGTCATAGTATTATTTTTTTGTATTGCAAACATTTCGTATTACATGTAACAAAATATTATTAATAGAAATGTTTAATTGAAAGGGAAAATAAATTTTTCATATCTTAGTTATTTTAAATTTAGAAAAGTATGTTTTTTTTACAACTACGATGATCTATTATTTTGCCTAGTAGGTAGTAACTGTTAGTGTGCTAAAACTATCGCATTCTGTTAACAAAGTGGCAAGCCACTTGACTTGGATCTCTTTTATAAGAGATATAACCTTAATGAATTAAACTATCACCCAAAAAAAAATTACGGAAGTTTTCACAATATATATATATTTTAGCTCAAATCTAGAAATATTGAAAAAATACACATCAGAATTAAAAAAAAATACAGAGCTTTCATTTTTTAAATGTATTTTATTAATATAATTAAAAATTTAACATTTTATGCGGACGTTCGAAAAGGGTTATTTTTGGTTCAGTAATTTGGTGCGCTGCTTTATAAAATTAGTAGTGTGACGAACGGACGGGACAAACATAAATAGCAAATTATGTATATTGATTGCATGGATTCTCCTACAACCAGTATATACTTGGTTCGTTTCAAACAAAATCGTGTCACTAGTTCATTTTGTTTAATTGTTATGTATAAATATGTTCAAGAAAAAAATGTTCAAGCAACCAACTTGAACAAAAATCACAAAATTGCCATATTTAGCTTGTCTTTACAATATATCGTTAACTAGTTCATTACCCATCAAAAATGAAGTTTTCAAAATGGATATATTTCAGTTTTTGTAATTGTTCCTTTTGCCTGAAAGCCGCATAGTAAACAATCAGAAAATGTAGAGACCAAAAGAGAAAAATTAAATCTCTTTTCCATATTGAACACTTTTACGCAGACGTTTGAAATTAGCTTTTTTGTTTTGTTTTGTTTTTTTCAGCATTTTTTTCAAGGGTATTTTTTTAGCGGTGCACTTTCTAAAATCTAGCGTTACGAACTGACATAGCAGAGTAAATATTTTTTATTATATATACCACATATGTGTAATGAGAAACTCTCCAAGCTTAGGCTTCGCGTTATATAAGTTTGCATGAATAATTATGATAATCATCATGATAATAGTAAATGCATACTGAATTACACACAGCATAAGGTGATACTGCAGTAAAGAAGTTTGAAGTTCGAAGTATTAACAAATATTGCTGAGGAGTCAGCCGGAAGTTAACTTGCGACATTGAAAAGTGCGCACCAATTATGAGTGCACCAATAATATAGCACAGTGTGTTAAAAATAAATTATGTGACTGTAATGTGATCCACATCAAGCACATCTGTCATTTGAAGCCGTTTAAGCTTCATTGATGATTATGACTTGTCAGATTATTCGCCCATTTGTCCATACAATGTTACAACAACATTACCAAAACATGTAAAGAATGAAATTTAATTTTTACACATGTCATAACAAAGAACTATTCATTTTGCATGAAACGTAGTTAGCAAAGTGTGTTACGGGATAACAGAAAAGAATAAATTATCAACTGTTAATCATATTTACAATTTTATTTTCCACGTGTTAGTAATTCACATAAACGTTTTTATTATTGTCAAGTCAGCACCTTTTAAAGATCTATTATGACTTGTCAGTTTATGTGCCCATTGGTCCATACATTATTACCTCTAGATTATCAAAAAAATGTAAACAAATTTTTTTAACTATTTACAAACATGAATAACAACGAACTGTTTATTTTGCATGAAACCTTTGAAGTAAAGTTAATCACTGGATAAAAGAAAATATTAAAGTATCAACAGTTAATCGTATATACAATTCAATATACACGTTTAGGAATCCAAATAAAACGTTTGCATTACTGTCAAGTCAGCACGCTTTCCAGTTCAATATTAAAAGCAAAGATTTTTTATTTAAAATTAATCTAAGACGCATTAAAATATTACATGTAAATAACAATTAAACAAAAACTATTGTGGGGAGAAGTCCAATTTTTAAATATGTTATTGTTTTAAACATACAACATATGCAATCTCAAAGTGAATTTTAAAAAAAACGCTAAACTGAAGCATAAGTTGACAAAGTTCATTTGCAGTAATAAATAATGGCTTTGTAGTTCAAAACACATCGAGACTTGAATATGAGTAGATCTTTAAACATTGACGACCGTGAGACGTGAGATGATCTTTAAACATTGACGACCGTGAGACGTGAGATGATCTTTAAACATTGACGACCGTGAGCCGTGAGATGATCTTTAAACATTGACGACCGTGAGCCGTGAGATGATCTTTAAACATTGACGACCGTGAGCCGTGAGATGATCTTTAAACATTGACGACCGTGAGACGTGAGATGATCTTTAAACATTGACGACCGTGAGACGTGAGATGATCTTTAAACATTGACGACCGTGAGCCGTGAGATGATCTTTAAACATTGACGACCGTGAGCCGTGAGATGATCTTTAAACATTGACGACCGTGAGACGTGAGATGATCTTTAAACATTGACGACCGTGAGCCGTGAGATGATCTTTAAACATTGACGACCGTGAGACGTGAGATGATCTTTAAACATTGACGACCGTGAGCCGTGAGATGATCTTTAAACATTGACGACCGTGAGACGTGAGATGATCTTTAAACATTGACGACCGTGAGCCGTGAGATGATCTTTAAACATTGACGACCGTGAGCCGTGAGATGATCTTTAAACATTGACGACCGTGAG